>CM060686.1:22168500-22453500 GCA_030686995.1 Artemisia argyi
ACTATATATAGAGAATACATCCTGACGGCGTCACGTTGTAGCTTCTGACGCCGTCAACTCGCCGCTAAATTAAGGGTCGTATTGCCTAGATCCAGTCTTGACGCTGTCATGTAGAAATTGAGCTCTGGGCCGTCACTTGCAAAATGACCCTGATGGCCTTGGTGACGCCGTCAGGTCAATTACACTAAAAAATGTTCTGGGCCGTCACGTGTATTTTCCACTTTCACCTCTTTTGCCAAGCTTGACGCCGTCATGTGTGAAGTCTTGACGTCGTCAGGTACTGTTCCCAGCAAGGATTTTGAGACTTTGCCGTTTTCTTCACTTTCATGCTCCAAAAACGTCCAAAATGCTTCCTTTTCCAGATTTCTCCTCAAAAGTACCTAAAATGACACAAGGAACGATTTAGGGCAGTAATTGATCAAATAACCACGAATTCGGGCTTAAATGACCCCTTAAAAGCGGTACACTTTTCGCTTTATCAATAGCCGTTATTTTTCAAATGGTTCAATTTGGTGTTCTACTTTTTTTTTTTTTTTTTAAATTCAAATGTAATGTTAGATAATCAAACGTTAGGGGCTGTTTTGTAATTTTTCTTATATGTTCCAATCTTCAAAACGCAGGTTAACATGTTAACGTAATTCAAAACGCAGGCACAACGCACAAGAGGATGGGAATGGGGATAACGTGGTAACACCGTTATTTTGATCCCATGTAGGCAATAACGCCACTTTTGCGTTACGATTCCTTGCTCTCTTATCATAACTCACCTTAACTCAACTTTAAATCAAATATTTTCAAATTCAACCTTTAAATGAAAACAAATACTTCTTTAGTAAAAACGCAACATTAATTCTAAAAACATATTACAATACGAAATATAAAAAACCAAATAAATAAATAAATAAATATACAACGAAAAAAAATATGAAACATATGAAATTTAAAAACATACGAATTACAAATACTTATTCATCGTCTTCGGAATATTCTTCTTTTTGTTGTTGTTGTCGTTTAAGACGTTTTTGCCAAACATGTTTCATAAGGTCTTGTTGGAGTTGTGTATGCGTTTCTTGGTCGCGTAATTCTCTTGCTATGCACTATTGGGTATCACATGTGTCGACCCATCTTTCTTGCCTCATACGTGGTGACGTGTAGCAACCCACTAATTTCCCCACTAAGCCTCCCCTAGGTTAACTATGCCTCACTAACTTAACAAAGGCCCTCACTAAGCACCCTCTAGGATTAGAAATGCCTATATCATTTTCCCGAGTAAATTTTTTGCTTCATTACATCTCAACTACCTATATGACTCTTGGACCTGCTCACGTATCCACCTATCCACAACACCTGTATGTTTACTTCCTGTAAACATCCAAGTATGTCAAGTCTAGGTTATAAAAACTAATACACTAAGTAATCTATCATTCTAGGATACTATATCTATTAGAAACCCTAACAAAACCCTAATTGCACCCTATGTGTTTACGGTTATCTTTAAAACCCTAATTGCTTATCTAAACTAGTTTGAAAGTATTCAAGGCTTAGGTATAAGTTACTATAGTAACTTTAGGATATATTAGACTCCCTAGACCATAGTACAACTCTCTGGAACTTAGGTACAAGTCCCTTAGGCACAAAACCATAACTAGGGTTTACAAGTCCCGAAACTAGGTCAAACCTTCCCAAAACCTTCCCATAAGCTGCCACCGCTTAGTATAAGCTTCCTAGGTGTGATCTTAGTCACTAAATACTCATAGGACCCTAATCTAGGCACAAAACCTTAGGCTAGACCTTAATCTTTCACTAGACAAAACTAGGTTAAAACTAAAACAAAACTAGTACAAACCTAACCTAAGCACCTCAAGCTCCTCAAGCTAGCACCCTAGTAGCTTAAGAACCTCAAGCTAGCACCCTATCACCTCCCAAGCTACCATACAAGGTAATGGATCACCTCTTTGTGACCACCATGTGCCGCGACCGACCACCATCAAACACCACTCCCCTACAGCTAGCCCCCTAGCTACTTGTAGCTCAACCTTATCACCCCTTTAGGCTTCATTAATCATGTAGTAGCTGCCATGAGTCAACCCCCCTCTTGCCACCTCTCTTCTTTCTTTCTTGCTCGGCAAACCAAACGCACCCTATAAATACCACCCTTCCTCCTCCATTTCACTTCACACCTTCTTCTCTTCTCTACCTTACTTACTTTTGTAGTACTAAGTCCCTAAGACCCTTAGAAGTCGAGTAGCAAAGCCCTAGTACTAGTCGAGACCCATTTCTAAGTCGAAAACCCTAGTTTGTCACGTTAGACCTCCCACGACCTAGGTAAGCCTAAACTTTGATCCTACTAGTCTTAGTACTGACCTAGGATAGTTATAGAAAGCCTTAGAACCCTTACATAAGCCTTGAACCTTTTCATTTTAAAGTTTCCATTTAGAAACCCTAATTTTAGATAAATACATGTTTATATGCTAAATTGCCTTAACTTGTGCTATAATCTGATTTAGGAGACTTATTTAAGTATATATTATCTAAACATAAGCTATAAAACTCTTTTGTTACATTAGGATATAGTTTACATAAAGTTAGGACTAGTTTTGCAATAGTTTTCATGCATAGGGGTATATATGGTAACTTTCTGAAAATACTAAGTCTAAGGACTATTTTTGACATAACTTCGAATTATAAAGTATAAGGACCCTTTTTGAAAAATTCTAAAACCCTAGGATAGAAACTAAAACAAGTTAGAAACTTATAAGGACTAGTTTTGCAAATACTATTAAGTTAAGGGTATAAATGGTAAATATAGAAAGTTAGTAGAGTTTAGAGACTATTTCTGCCATTTCTCTAAAATATATAAGTATAGGGACTAGTTATGATAAGTATAGATAGTTTAATACTTAATATATAAGTTTAGGGTAGAAATTGTAAATATTTAAAACTTGAAGGGTATAAACGGACTATTTTCATATAAACAATAAAAACTTATTTTCACTTAAAACATAACACAATAGTAGGGAGCTTCATGTGAGGAGTTTCATTTGGGTAATCGTTTTGACGAGTTTGCTCGGTTTATGAATTAAAGTGCTCTGGCTCCTCAAACGTTTACTACATGACTTCTGAATTATGATGTCCCGAACGGTGTTATGTATACCTAAATGATAATAACAACATAACTCAATAGTAGGGAGCTTTGTGTGAGGAGTTATATACTTCTGAATTATGATGGCCCGAACGGTATTATGTTGGCAGCATAATACAATAGTAGGGAGTTTCATGTGAGGAGTTATACTTCTGGATTACAATGGCCCGAACGATGTTATGTTATAACTAAATCTAGAAACCCTGAGTGAAATTACTTGAAAACCTAGAAACTAAGGACTTGACATACACACACCTACACTACCCCCAGGATACGTGAGTCAGCCGTCTAAACCCCTATATCACTTGCCTTATACCCAGGTGAGTTTTCATAGCCTCACTTTTAAATGCTTTACAAACCCTGTGAGAGGGATACATGCTTTAAAACCGAATACAAGTCTTTTTCTTTGGTTGTTACACGAGTGTTACTTTCTACCACCATTACATAACTAAATTCATGAGCCATAATCACTTGCGAGTGAACGCGAGTATAGTTGATAGATCTATTGGAGTTTGACAACTCCCGTTGGTTTGCCCCAGCCGGGCCACCAATAAGTACTATACTTGAAACCCCTAAGGATCCTTCTAGTCCCCTCATGGTTTGGTCTGCAAACCCCATGACCCGGACTGTTAACGTGCGGTTTCATGAGCTTAGTGTAACATACCGTTCTCTTTCATAACTTTTTCTACCGGGTTTAAGCTGTACCCTGTGGAGCTTGTATTCACTCTATCTCTACTTAAACCTATGACTCTCACTCAATACCTATTTACCCCTACCCAATTATCCTTTCTACTCTTTCTATCCTTGATAATTGGTTTCTCATAAACACTTCACAAAACATTTTACAAATTGGCTATTTGAATTGGTAAACCTTAGAATGATTAATGTTAAGGTTTAAATGTGTGAAGTACAATTAAGGGTTTAGCAAGGTTAGGTATTTAAAAGGCCAAAACCCAAATTTGGGAAAAAAATGTTACAGCAGTCCTGGCGCGCTGCCCGTGCGTTGACGCGCGGGCGACGCGCCAGTCTCGATAATTTTTTTCTCAAATTGGGTCTTTGCCTATAAATACCCCACCTTGCCTATTGTATTTCTCACCCCGTGCCATTATTCTTTCTCTCTATATTCTTTCCCTTGCCATTATTCTTTCTCTCTATATTCTTTCTCTCTAATCCTCTAATTCCATCTTGTGTTCTTAATCTTTTACACTAACATCATTTGAAAGAACACATCTCCTTGCAAGGGAAGAATCACAAGAACCTAATCTACTCTTGTGATTGTATCGAGGGTCTTCTTATCTATACCCTTTCTACTACAATCGAGTCTCTAGGTTAGGTTAGGGCTTGATTAAACAAACAAACACTTATTCATTCAATTTGTTTGTAAGGGAAGTCTTGTGTCTTGGTGACCAAGCGTAGATCATTGGGGATCTAGTTGGGGTTTGATACTTTTGGTGGGAAGTCTTGGTAGTGGTCTTGGTGACCGTAGGTTAAGTCGAATCGCGAGATTCTTTTGGGTGGTTTCCGAGGGCGGAATACCGTGGGAGTAACTCCTTCTTTGTGAGCATCGATATTGGCGAATATCGGTGGAGTGAATTGTAACGGTTTGTAATCCACCGAAAGGATTATTATACTAGTGTAATAGTGTCGGTGTCATGGATTCGCAGCTGGACGTACGGATGATATAAACCCCCCATCCGGAACTAATATATATCATGGTGTCTTTTACTCGTTTTATTTACTTTGGATTGTGTTTGTGTTAGTGGTTGTTATTGTTTAAACCACTTAGTTCTCTTCGAGGTTTAAAGTTTTTAAACGTCCTAAAAGCTGAAGAAACCGTGTTCACCCCCCTACGGTTCTACATACTCATCTAACGCATCGGGTGAGTTGCCATATGCCAATTGGCGTATGGCAGCTATACACTTGATAAGAACACTTACACTCATTCGACCCGTACAACCGGGGTGCTTGCGCAAAGAATTTAAAATGATCTGGAAGAAGATCAGAAGTATAAGATTCAATACCTTCGACTATTTGTAGAAATAGTTTCCGGCTCATACGAAATCTTCTTCGAAAATTCCGGTTGTATACTTACACACTTGATAAAAGTAGTCGTTACGCAAACGTTCTTCGGCAATCTCACGTTCACGGTAGATATGAGTACGGGTGAAGCGTTGTAGAGCTGCTGCTGCTTGTTCCAAATGTTGTTGATATTCGTACGCGGCTATCATAAACTCAAAGTCGGTTTCATCATCTACATCGGACTAGTTCCTTTGTTCTTCGTGACTTTAAATCCATTGTGAATGAACAAGTTTTTATTTATTTATTTATTTTAGAGAGGAAGTATATAATTTTGAATTTGAGTTGTGGAAGTGTGAAAAAAAGGTGGGTTAAATGGATATTTATAGTTGTAAAATAGTGTTGAAATAATTTTTTAAAAGAAACTAGCCGTTTTTAACGTTAGTTTACGTTAAGGGAGTGTTTGTGATTTCTTTATTTATTAATTCCAACGGCTAGTTAAACATTACAGGGGGTGTTTGTGATTTTTTTTATTTAAGTATGCACCTTAACGTGGCGTTAAGCACTTAATGTGCTGCGTTAACGCCCATGCTCGGTGTAGTTAACGCACCTTAACGCGCAAAGGTTAAGGTTTAAGTGTTTAACCGGGGCGAGGGGGGGAGGGTTGGGTTACTATACGGATTGCTTTTATAGTAGTTACACGAAAAAGCAATAAAATTGGTTTCAGTTATTGCATCATCGTAGATTATATATACCCATTGATAACATTATGACAAGATCGGATGTAAAACGATTGGAGGCATATTTATATCCATTTAGTTTTAGGAGTATCATCCACGTCTATAGCTGTTAAAAAAAACGAGTAAATGACCCTGAACTCGTTTGGTTTAAACCGGTTTGAGACCAAACCGGTTGACATCTAAACATGTAAACCGGTTTTCAAACAGCCGGTTCGGTTATACTAAAACCGGTTTTCCCAAAACCAGTTTTGGTTTTTTCTCGGTTCGGTTCAAAAACTGGTTAATTTGTGCACCTCTAATCAACACACCCCGTTTTGTAGCTTAAGCCCAATGTCCTAGTTTCTTGGGCTTTTCTTGGGAGACTTTTGTTGTCTTCACTTTTATCATTATTTATTTATTTTTTAACAGAAATCTATCTTGGTGTTCCTTCTCCTCTTTTTTTACGGTCTTTTATATAAGCGTGGCTAAAAAAGAAGAAACATACATACAATGCAACATAAAAAGACACCATTGTGCAAGAAATGTAAGACCGGTTTTTATGGTCATCACTATAACCACTTCCAAATCAGTGTCACACCATCACTTGACACATCATCAAACTCACTACCTTTTACTTTTTATGATCACTACCTAACCCAATCAGGCAATCACCAAACAAAAAATATTTGAAAAACACCTCACTTTATACAAACACGAGACAGTCAGAACCCGTGCTACGCACGGGCTGAGCATCTAATTGTTAATCGTGTATTTTTTATGTATATTGGCGAGTGTATACTTAAGTATTATTTAGTATGTTGTATGAAATGTTTTAACTTTGTTGTATAAAAATTTAAAAATGTTTGATGTTGTTTGTTATTAAGTTGTGATGATACTTGTCTGTTAGACGGTTTTTGCTTGGTAATATGAAGCACACGACGTCTATTTTTTTTTATTTATTAAGTTTGTAATTTGTGATTGTAACACATCTTTCGTAACTATGGCATTAGTTGTTTAGCGATTTTACGCATAGGCTTTAAATCTAATTGTTAATCGCGTATTGTTTATGTGTATTGGCGAGTGTATGCATATTTAGAGTTTAGTATGTTGTATGAAATGTTTTTACTTTGTTTAAAAATTTTAAAATGTGTGATGTTATAAACAAAGTTATAATAAGGATAAGTAGATTTATGCAATGATTTACGAAAATCTCATTTGCAAGATGGAAACTAATCAGAGAGTATTGAGATGTCAACTAATCACGCTAAAAAGTATCATTTGACCATTTAAATGTTGCTTTACATATATGTTATGTTTATTAGATTTAACGATCCCGCATCAAAAACCGAAATTAAGACTTGCCTGCATATAAGGTTATTATTACTTGATCAAATTTTTGGTGATGATGGGATTGGGCCTTGTAGAACCTTGTAGGTATGTCAAGGCCAGACCTTTTTTATATGAATTTGAATTAATTTTTCTAGTATTGGAATACATTCTTTTTTATACGTATTTGGATTAATTTTTCTAGTGTTTGGAATACATTATTTTTGTGTACAAATCGTTCCATATTTTTAGAATTTTTTTGAAACTTTTCATGTTGGCATATTATAGATTTGAAATTTTATATATGATAGTTGTATCATCAACTAAAGTATCATAGTGACCGACTGATATGTTCGATGACAAAAAATTCACTTCAAATGGTTTTAAACATCCGATGAAGCATCAAGAACATATGTTTTCTCTAGTCTAAATATATAAAGATATGTCTACAGTTAAATTTTGTGATGGTGCAAAAGTATCATTTATAAAGACATGTTTTGATTGCATTTATCATTTTTTGGTTGATTTATGTTTTAGTTAGTCTCGTGAATCCATGATCGAGTATTCTCACATTTAAACGACATTGTGACCATTTTGTATGAATGTGTTCTATCCCCAATGGATTGATAAATCATTGGAAGTGTATTTTAAATACATTCGAGTTGCAAATTGTGACAAAATGACAGTAATTACAAAGCGTAAAATGGTAAAGCTAATGAAACTTTTCTTCTTTGAGGATGTGTCATAGACTCATGGGTATGAAAAAGAAATCTTAAATATTTTAATACTAAATTACCAATCATTTCTTCTTTGTGGATGAGTCATGGGTATGAAAA
Organism: Artemisia argyi; assembly: GCA_030686995.1. Lineage (NCBI taxonomy): Eukaryota > Viridiplantae > Streptophyta > Magnoliopsida > Asterales > Asteraceae > Artemisia > Artemisia argyi. The sequence continues at coordinate 22,176,540 of CM060686.1, forward strand.
AGAAATCTTAAATGTTTTAACACTAAATTACCAATCATTTAAGTTAACGCAATTCATCATGGTCTGATTTAGTCCATTCACTTTGCCACATATAATCTTGTAGGATGAAGTTTAATTTTTCTACAATGGGTCTTCATTTGTTTAGTGAATTTAAAAGTTATAAATACACACGTTGCATACCCTTTACACCTTGCAGGCTACAACATAGTGATTACATTAGTATATTAAAAAAAGTAGTAAATTGATAAGCCTGTATATCATACAAAGGCCATTTACAGAAAAAGCTACCCGATCCAATCACATATCCGGATAAAAGTTATAACCCCACATTACATTTGACCTAACCCTAACATAATTTTATCCGCCCCTACACACATCATTTACTCTCATTTTGCAGATCCAAACTCATTCTCTCCTCAAAACTAATAGATCTCATCATTTTCTCATCAATCTAAACACAAATCGGACACAAACTAATACACCGTCCCTTAACCTATTATCATTTGCTGCTCAAATCGAATTAAGGAAGTGGTTTTAAGGCTTCAAGATCCTTTGGAGGGTTCAGGTAGGTTCATCGTTTATGTATCCGTTTTTTCTGCTTGGTTTTTGAACGAATCAAGGAAAGAAATTAACAAAATTGTTATTTTTCTTATCCTTTAGTTTTAAGATATTTAATGAAGTTAGTCTTTAAAAATATGGATCGATGACGATGTTATCATTTCGTGTTTTGGACAGTCTTCAAAAATATGGATCGATGATGTTATCATTTCGTGTTTTGGACTGAGGTTTGATATGTCTATGTAACACACGAAAGGAGAGATCTTGTTTATTTTCTTTTTATTTCTGTTTTTTAGTCTTGGTGATGTATGGAAATGGGATTACTGTGTGACGGGGATGGATTTGTAGTTGTGGATTGTGGCGATGGGATTTGTTATAGTGGTTTGTTGTTGAGTCTAGGATATTGAATGGGTTCATGGTTCTTCAATGTTCTTCTTTCTCTTTCTCTTTTAGTATTTTGTTTTGATTTGGACCTGTGATGTTAAAACTGAGGTCAAACCTCGCTGTTGACTATTGGCAGCAGTTTCGGTGGTTGTGGCGAGTGAAGAAATGGTGTGTGTGATGATCATGTTTATATAGCGCAGTGAAATGAAGGGTAAAGGATTAAATGTCAAACTCTTTATATTCTTTTTAACTACCGAATGGTTTGTATTCCGCAAAACCACTTCATATTCAACTTCCTCTACTCTACAAATGCTGTCATGAATACTACACATTGAATGTAAGGAGTGAAACTGTAAAACCACTTCATATCTCCATTAAGGAGTAACTATGATCACAATTTAACTACTCCATTAATGAGCAACCATTGTAACAACAAAGCTGCACTTCAAAGGACTAACATAAATACGCATGTAAGACTGTTGATATGGTTGCATTGATATACAGGTAACGCATTGATGAGCAGGAATTAACTCTAGATGCCAACTAAAGGTCTCCAACTTGTTTCTTACTCATAAAGCTCAAACTTCATAATTAGACATTTAATTTTAGGACTGAATCTTATAGTATTATAGATATTCCACAATATACCTTAAACACACTCACTAAATTTTTGGTTGGATGAAGGTGGTCACTACCAGTCTACCACCGGTAAGGAGAGAATAGTTGGTGAAGTGGAGGCGATGATGCTTGCCTTTTATGAATGATCACTTATGGGAAGTGAGATAAAGATGATCCACTACCTCCCATAACAAAGGGACTTCAGATCGCCTATAGACTTTTAACAAGTCAACAAGTATGTTTTGGTGCTTATAATGTTATAAAACTAAGCTTATAAGGTTAAATAAACAATAAGTTCAACTATAAATCTAAAACGTTGAATATATTTTGGCACAATTAGCTAAGCTGATGCTAGATGAAGCTTATCGGATTTTGAACTGAAGCCTTTGCTTTTAGACATGTTTGATAAAATAACATAAGCCTTTATTCTTAGATATTTATTTTTGACAAAGTAACTGGGCATTAGGAATACAAAGTGACAAAAAAAAAAAAAAAAAAAAATATATATATATATATATATATTCAAACAAATATATTGCTCTCCTGTCTCAAATTAGTTGTACGTTATTAAAAATAAATAAAGAAATTTGATCGAGATTACCATATTACATTAATATTAACCGATTAAGGGTAAAATGTCTTCTAAAGAATTTAAAAGGTGTAAAATATGTTTTTCTAAAACTGCGTGTTTTTTGCAAAGACAAATATTTTATTCACAAACACTAAGGTAGTGTTTGGTTTGCCCAAGGGAATCACTATGGGTATTTTTGGGAGATGAGCTTATGGGGCTTAGGCTTTTAAAATAAGCCAGTTTATAAAATAAGTCTCGTTTTCATGCGGGGTTATGAAATCATAAGCCTTTAAAAGGGGTTAAAAACTTGGCCAAAATGTATATTAGTATCCTGAATTTGTTTAACCGGGTCCTCTAGTACCCTGAACTCTTAAGGGTGCTGGGTAGTACCATCAACTTGAAAAATCGGATACCTTAGTACCCTGACTCAATTTAACCCACTCACATGATTTGCACATAACTTTCTCGTTAGTACCATAGTTGAATTTGAACAAAAAAGTTCAAGAGGTGTTTAAACACATATGTTTGTATTGCAAATTATAATTGGAAATCCAAGAGGTGTTTAGGAAGAAGTTGAAGTTGATAGTGTATTATCATTTGTTTTTTGCTCACCAAGTTGAAGGTAAATTATCATTTTTAATGTGAATTTGGCTCAAATACTTTTATGTTGATAAAAGGCATAAACTAAATGGATTTTATTCGTAGTGTTTATCAAGATTTGTGTGAACAATATGGCTAATGTTTAATATTGTGTTTCTTGACAATTTGCTTTTGCTACAATAGTTTTTTGATATTTCTTTAAGTGTTGTGTTGTATTTCTATATATCAAATGATTTATAGTGATGTTTTTTTTTTATATAAAGCTTTGTTATATACTTTGCATTTTTTATATATCAGGTGACTTATGATAGATACTAAGGTATTTGTTTACAAATTGTTCGTTCATGCCAAATTCTAGTTAACAAACTAACGGGAAAATTATGTGCAAATCATGTGAGTAGGTCAAATTGAATCAGGGTACTAAGGTATCCAATTTTTCAAGTTGAGGGTATTATTCTACATCCTTAAGAGTTTAGGGTACTAGAAGACCCGGTTAAACAAATTCAGGGTACTAATAGGCATTTTGGCCTAAAAAGTTTAACCCCGGGCGAGACTTTTGAACAATAAATTACTTATTTACCCACAAAAATATTTAATATATACAAAACCTCATTTAATTATGTCCTTTTAAGTAATTTTGCAATAATAAACCTAAACTTAAGCTTATTTGTCAAACAAGTTTACAAAAATACAAATTTCAACTTCGGCTTATAATAAAAGCCCTAGCCCAAACCCCAGTCCTAGCTCCATCCCATTTCGCCAAACATACCCTATGTCTATCAGTATAGGTTTGATAATAAGATGAGATAGATATGAAAATGATCGTTTTAAAAACATTGTTTGGTTAGGTATAGAAGTAGTGAAAAGAAAAGGATCAGAAAAAATTATGATGATGTTAAGCACTATCGAAATGTACACTACACTCCTTGACTCCTATGTTTCTATGCATTGATATGCTAATTAGTCTGTTTTACCCCTCAAACAAACACTTCTTAAAGTTAAAAAGGAAAAAAGGAAATGGAGGTAGTTGTTTCTTCTTTTCTCTTCACTATCCTCATATGAATCTAGGGATGAGCACGGTACCGGTTACGTATCGATCTCGTACCGAATTAGTGGTACCAATTTTTTCCTGAGCATAAATAGTGGTACTGGTACCGTACCGAATGAGATTTGCATACCGGTACCTGTACCGGGAAATCGGGTTTTTCCCGTTTTTATTCGAGAATTTCCCGATTTGGTACCGGTCTCGATTTTTTTCCACCTTATTTGTTAGTCCCGATATCGTACCATATATATAAGCAACGGTACCATTTCAGTACGGTACCGGTTCGAAATGTTCAACCCTCTATCAATCAAACACACTTTTCTTTCCCCCCTTTCCCTTGAAAAATATATAAAATAATAAATCACCCCCAACTTTATCGTAACCACACACACACTCGAAAACACACAGTGATTGAATTCATCCAACCCATGTAGAGCCAATTTTAATCGGAGGCTGAATTCTTGAAATTAGGATTGAGGATGCTTTGTTGTCCTGAATTGAACAGTTAGATTCAGACATGGCTTTGCCATCATTCTTATCTACTTTCAAGTCAGTCTCTTCCTTTTACATTGTGATTTTTTGTCATAGTTTTGATATGTGATTTTGATATATAATAAAATTTCGGCTTATTTTTTATAAGCCCCAATTTTACGGCTTATTTTGAGACTTGTCAGCTTTTATAAGTTTATAATATCAAACTTATATAAGCCGGCATGTCTCAAAATAAGCCACAAAATTGGAGCTTATAAAAAATAAGCCCAAATGGGCTTACGTTTAATAAGCCGAACCAAACACCCCCTAAGTAAAAAAAGCATCAGCGTCAGGATGAAAAAACTGCTTATCTGCCTAAAAATGCAGAATAAATAAGTAATCCTAACACCATATTAGTGTTATAAAAAAACTGAACCGTGATAAATCCTACATCCATGTATTGATACAACTTTATAGGGCACTCAACTTTATATGATTCTCTAATACTTAGAGCACACGGTGTGCATGGTTGGAAGGCCTCGTGCCATCCCATAACGGCAGACCCACACCCCTCTTCATGCCATAGGGGTTGGCGCCGTCCCAGCCAGCCCACATCATACGTTTTTTTTCCTTTTCTTTGTGTGTTGTATTTGTGTTTTTTGGGTTATGTGTGAGCCAGGGGTGTCCTATAACGCCAAACTTTTGGAAGAAGGGTGTTTTTGGTTTAAGTTAGAGGTTCCGAGTTATAGGTAAAAAGTGCTGAGGTGGCAACAGTTTTTGCTATAACACGAGACGGATGTCTTGTGGGCACCTGGTGCTCTTATTCTTTGGTATTAACCAAACCGAAACTGATAGGTTTTTGGATTTAAAAAGGTTGAAATATTTGGTCTCGGTAAAAAACTGACCCTTGTATAGTTACGACTTTATAGGCTACCCAAGTATGTATTTATGTAAGTTTAGGAATATTTTGATGAAATTTATGTTGGGAATTTATGAAATGACGAAAATGAAGCCGGTTTTAACGTGTTAAAATAATGCAAGTGAAGATTTAGTTGTGGAGTATAGTAGTTATATAATTCTATATTGATTTTAAATTTTTAATATACTTGAGATTTGTATTTTAGCTAAAGGTGAAATGGGTATATTTACGTTTCAAGAATTACGTGTGTTGTTTTGATATGATAAGGTTAGCTTCATTTTTGTTGTTATATAATTTTCCGGCATAATTAGCAAGAACTGGTGTAAAGGAAAATAATTACACAATTGGTGATCTTGGGCTGTGTTTGCCAAACCTAGTAGTAGATGTTTGTTTTATAAAAGCGTTTGGAATAACTTTAGGTGTAGTTATGAAGTGTTAAATGACGTAAGTGGTAAACTCTTCTTTTATTAGCGTTTCTAGTAGGATTGTTTACCAAGTTGACAAGTAATATGCTTATTGCCAAGAAATTTTAGTTGTATTAAATATTTTTGTTCATCTATGAACTTGATCTTAATGAAAAGGTATTTTTTTTGTTTTCAGACACGTTCAGTCTTTGCACAGTTTAGACAACACAATGAATGCACAATTGACAGCTGCAGATAAACTTTCTGAATGTCTTTCTAAGCAAATGGCCGCACTTAAAATCGAGAAGGAACCTGCTAAGAAATAGAATGTGCAAAAGGAGTTTCTCCTACGATGGATCCACTTTCCGTTCTCCATGTCAACAAAAAGTTAAGGAGATACCACCACAAAGTCAACTAGTTAAAGGTAGCTGCTGTTCATTCTGATCTGAAGAAAAGTCAAGTAAGCGCCCTAAAGAGTTTTGAACCAGAAACTGTGTGGAGGCGCAGAGACTCACTTGATAGGGTAACATGTTTTTCATTGTATTTTTTGTTAAGTCTAGCACCATTTCTTAGCTTGTTATATTAGTGTTGCATGTTTCATCTTAAAACATTGATATCTAATATCATCAACTTGATTGCAGAGTTGGAGTTGGGCAAACATTGAGTGTTCAATGGTTTCTCATGATATCTTACAGGGGGCCTTAAATATATATCTCAAAACAGAGGTAAGACATTTTTGGATGCAGTTTCAGGCTGAAACGGGCCAGGTCGGGTTGTTCCACAACTAATTTTTTGCCCATTTTTATGCATAGCAAACTCTTTAATTTTCAATTGCAAATATGATTCTATTAGTAAAATCTACTTGCCGGAGGTCTTTCTGAAGCAGTCCCTTTACCCTCGGGTAGGGGTGTGACTGTGTACATCTTACCTCCCCCATACCCTGCTCTAGTGGGATTGGGTATAGTTGTTGTTGTTGTTAGTAAAACATTCTAAATCTTTGAATTAAAACGATTTAGGATGTTGTATGCGGTAAAAATAGTCTTTTGTTGACTTTTTAGCTATTTTTATATAATATTGGCTTCCAAAGTTGTTCAATGATGGTTTTCTGATCATTATATGTTCATGTTCTGCAGGCAGCCAGGATGCACAGATAAAGCGTCCTGAGGAACAGTCAAACTCACTCTGGGGTAATTACCGTCCAGATTCATTAAAAACTCCTGCAACCGCTGGGCTTTTTTCGAGTTCTAGTTTCCAGTCAACACCTACTGTAACTCAAGATGCTGCAAGACACTCACGTGACCTCTCTGCTTAAAAGTCAAGAAGCCACTTATCCTTCACCTTGAAGTCTGATCCCGGGGTAGTAAATGACCCAAAATTTAGTCAACAACCCAACGGTGTGCTGGAACCTTCATCAAATACCGCAAGGCCACTAGCCACGAGTATATTACAGAAGAAACCAATTGATTTTCACAATCTGGTTATAAAGATGTTGAAAGCTCTTTTGGTCCGGGAAGACTCCCGAAGCTCCATTTTCTGCTGTGTCGAGTGCCAGCTTATCAACTGCCTTCTCAGGAGAAAGCTTCTCTCTGGAAGCTTCTACAAGAACAAGTCAGGTTGGTGAAGCTGTGTCGTCTTCTATTGCATCATTCCCTGTTCCTGTTACTATAGCGTCTTCGTCCTCAGTGTTGAAAGACGCCACCTTATCCTCAACATCACTCGGTAAATCATCCACTGAATCAATGGCTGTTCCTGTTACCTTAGCACCTTCATCCTTTTCATTTAAAGACAGTACCTCATCCACAACATCTGCTACATCACTCTGTAATTCTTCAACAGGTTTTAGGCTGAATGGGAGCTACTCAATCCGTCCCACTATCTGGACCTTCACCATCTTTTCTCCCATTTCCATCTACCACCTCTTCCAATAAACCCTCTGTTAACATAGAATTAAACACATCTAAGTCAGAGTCGAACAAATTGAATCCGGTATCATTTGAAAGTTCTAAATCGAACGTAGTTTCAGTCCCCAAATTTGACTTGAAACCAAATGAGAATTCCTCTGGCCAAGCTTCGCCTCCTCAGCCCGTGGTATCTTCAGCTCCATCAGTACCTACAAGTCAACCATCAACCATTTCTTTTTCTGGAAGTCAACGCAACTCAAGTGCTACAGCTAGTCCTGCATTAATATCAAGTTCTAAACCAGAACAACCATCGGTATCGCCTGCTGTATCCTCACCACCCATCTCAAATCCATCGGTGGGGGTTGGTGGAGAGATCAACAGTTCAGATCAGGCGGTTACCCAGGAGGATGATATGGAGGAAGAAGCTCCTGACGCTGCTCAACTTTCATTGGGAAACCTTGGTGGGTTTGGACTCGGGTCAAGCCCAAACCTATCGGCACCCAAACAAAATCCGTTTCGTGCACCATAACCCACCAGCAAGTACATCAATTATGTCTTTTGATGCTTCTCCACCATCTGGTGGTTTGTTTAAGCCTACATCTTTTAGTGTTGAGTCTCAACAACCTTCCCAGCCACAACAGCAGAGTAGTTTTGGCGCGTTTACGGGTGGCATTGCGAGTAACAACAATCAAAGTGCTGGTGGACAAGGGTTTGGGCAGCCTGCTAAGATTGGATCAGGTCAACAGGCTCTACGGTCCTTGGTTCTTTTGGACAGTCAAGACAGCTTGGTGCTGGTCTTCCTGGAAGCGTTGCTTCTCCAAATCCGTTTGGCAGTGGGTTTGCTGGCAATCAATCTGGTGGTTTTGCAACTGCTTCCTCAGTTGGCAGCGGGTTTGCTAATTTGGCCTCAGGAGGTGGAGGCTTTAGTAGTTTAGCGACAAGTGGTGGTGGATTTGCTGGTGCAGCTACGGGTGGTGGTGGTTTTGGTGCTCCTGCCACGGGCGGTGGTGTTTTTGGTGCTCCTGCCACGGGTGGTGGTGGTTTTGGTGCTCCTGCCACTGGCGGTGGGGGTTTTGGTGTTCCTGCCACTGTCGGTGGTGGCGGTGGCTTTGGTGCTGCTCCAGCAGCTGGGCGGGTTTGGTGCTGCAGCTATGGGTGGCGGTGGTTTTGGCCGTGCTCCAGCAGAGCAGCTGGTGGTGGATTTGGTGTTGCTCCAGCAGCTGGTAATATCTGTGTTATCTTTTTAATCTTTTTTGGTTATAAATAGAGATAGCTGGTCTGATCTATTTTCCTATAGTGTAGTGCCTAATTTCAAATAGGTCAATGTAAATTTTTTTTTGGCAATAAGGGAACGAGTTAAACAGATTAAAAGTGAACGAAAGTCGTTTTTTATGCATAGAACCTCTTTTTATATTATTGTAATAGTATTGATTTTTGTAATCATACTGAACAAGTTCATTGCTAAAGAATGTGTTCAAAATGGGTCAAAATGTAATAAATTTAACTGAAAGAGCCCTCTGGACCTATTTTCTTCGATCTAATTGAGTTCTCAATCCATAATGGTAAACCGTAAAACCTAAAATCAGAAGAGATTGTATTGGCAGTGTTTTTATTTTGCTTTATTAATCATATTATATGACTGAATATATCGTTCAAATCGTGTAGGTGGGTTTGGAGGTTTTAGCAGTCTAGGTGGAAGTGGGTTCTCGACATTTGGTAGTAGTGGAGGAGCAGTAAGGCCTCTCCATCTGAGGTCTTTACACAGATGAGGAAATAGTTTACTTGAAGACGTTAAAGCAGTCACTCGTCAGGTGACTTGAGATGTGCAGAAAAGTAGCTTCCGGACATGCTTTAAACTTAGAATATGGGGTTATGGAGTAAATATGACCGTGTTAGATGTTTTACATGTCCAATGTCATCAAGTGCATTTCGCATGACAACTTAATCGACATGCCAATTGTTGATGGAATATCGTGAGCTGGTTAAAAATATATCGAGTTTTGAACCAAATCATTTACTGATATATGTTTTGGTATGGTGCAAGAAAATCTAGCATTTAGCATTTTAGTGAACCGAAAATATTTTTGTTGTTTTAGTTTCTTCTTGGTTATCAAGTTCATTAGTATCAAACATTTTTATTTTATCATTTGTAAAGTCATTGTTTTCCGTTGAAGTTTCAGATGCACAAATGCGCATAAGCCCAAGCTGATACGCAGTTCTTTAAAAAGTTTTTCCAGATGTGACTTTTGTTTCAAGTATATTTACCTCTATAAGAGTATTTAGTCATTCATTGCATCAAGAGATTGTTGTTGGTTATCGCTAAATGTTTGAGTCACACTGTTAACCACATGTGAAAAGGATCTACCAATGCCATTTAGTGGATCTTGTTACTGGTTATCAAGGTAACCACTTGATTGAAATGTTTTCTGACCATATGATTAGGAAAACCATCAAAACAATAACCTCGAGCTTATGTTTGGCTATTTTTTTCAAGTTGTAAGACGCAAGATTCAAGTAATTCTTTGTTCTTCTCATTCATCGTGAAAGGTGGTTTAAGATCATCACTAAGACCGGGTGTAATGGTGACTGCATTCACCGTTGCCACTTCAACATTCACTCCTTTCACTAAAATTAAAACAGAAACTTACGTCACAATGCACTCACAAACAAAAAAAAAAAAAAAAAAACAAGGAAAATGTTTTAGTCGTGCTGATAACCAAATGTTGAGCGAAACTAAACCACCATGCGTGTTGGTGGTGGTGTAGTGGCCAACCAGGCCCCCAAGCCAATTATACCTTCAAACGGATTATTTATTTGAACCGAAATTAAATATAGTGAAGGCCCCTATTGAATTATGCCTCATGATGATCGATAGAACGATTGATAGATATTGTTTTTAATAATTCTTTGTGATAGATTTTTTTTATTATTTAATGTGTATTGTAATGGCGATAACGATCTGCTATTCAGAAACTAACTAAAAGTTTCAAGAGAGAATGAGAGATAGCGTAATCTCAAATATAACACAAATAACTCACATACCTAACACACTAAGACACTAAGTGGCCGACAATACATATTTACATTATTGCTATATTATAAAACCCATTATCATATAGCAACAATGTAAATATGTAATAATATAAGGCTTGTCGGCTACTGACGCTGTGTTCTCGAGTTATTTCATTAAAGAAAAGGGAAGGAAATGGAAGTAAACACTTTCCTCCCATATTTGGGCGGAAATGGAAGTAAAAAAAATTCATACAAATATAACTAACTTTACTTCCAGTTTACTTCCATTTCCTTCCCTTTTCTTTAATGAAATAACTCGAGAACACGATGTGGGAGTAAACCTTTTCACTTTCCTTCCATTTTCTTTAATGAAATAACTCGAGAACACAGCGTTAGTGTGTTAGTTATGTAGTCATGTAGATGCTACTGATTTGTGTATAAATAAGGGCCTCGCTCTCATGAAGCAAGGTGTGAGTTATTTGTGGCCAAGCATGCATGGTAAGAGCCCTTAACGTGTCAATCTCCGTATCATTATGGCCGATCTAATATTGATCAATGTTGACGTATGTGTCCGGACGACACGTGCGCAAAGCCCATTCATTTATTATTCGCATGTATCGAGGTTGGGGTAGTTAAATACCCTCACTTCATTTATTATTCACAACTAACACAGACATACATTTACTCTCACATCTACATCTATTGTTGTGCCTTTCGGCCTCCCACCTATACTTATTCTCACGCCGGAGCTTGGTCTCGGAATCACACCCGGGCGAGGCAAGTTAGAGAGCTTACACCAACCAAAGCCGGGAGGCAAGTTTTTGCTTCAACAACCAATAACTTAATTTTTAAGTTTGGCTGCCTGATTTTTATACATTCTTTGAGACAGCTTTTTTGGGATCTAGTAAGCACAAAACATAACAAATTGACCAGTCCATGCTATGACAAAATAGCCCTAAGTCGATAGCTTAACACCAAATTTAAAGAATATTTTCACACCACCATTTGGCCAAAAAATAAGAAAATGCAAGTAACTATCACATGATACACAAACACACTTTCCTTTTCCCCCTTTCCTTCAAAAAAATATAAATAAAAACAAATCACCCATAATCACAATTCACACACACTAACCCAAACACCCCCAATTTGATTGAAGGTTACGTTGTGTTATTCAATGTAGCCGGGCTTTTTGTGGTGAAATTTGAATATATATAAGGTTAAGGTTAGGGTTATTAGGGTTTGAATTGAGGATGCTTTGTTGTGTTTGTTGTCCTGAATTGAACAGTCAGATTCAGACTTGGCTTCGTGATTACGATAAGATTCAATCCTTTGCCATCATTCTTATCTACATTCAAGTAATTTGTTATTTATTTATATATTTTGGATTATGCATTGTGATTTTTCTTATATGTATTTGTTGTAAGTAGAATTTTAATTTGTGCCACCTAGATTAGTTATTATTGTTTCGTAATAAAGAAAACGAAACCGACTGGTTTTAGATTTTGCTATAGGTAGAAAACCGAACCAAATTGCCTTCTAGCCAACCTGGTTGTGTGGGCTCGCTACGCCTTCTGGGCTAGGGGCCATGTAGCCGCAAACTGCCGTTCAATAAAAAAATTTAAAAAAAAAAAAAAAAAAAAAAAAAAAAAAAAAAAAAAAAAAAAACCCGAACCAAATGAGACCGAAACCTATTGGTTTTGGACTTTCGGATATATAAACAAGTTGAAAAAATGGGTGTTTGTTTCGGCTTATATAGCGGGCTTTTCGCTTATCTGGTTTTCGGCTTAAGTTTCATAAACTCATTTTTTGTGGCTTATTTTGAAACTTTTTATAACCTTATTATGACATAATAAGGTTATATAAGCTGAAAAGTTTCAAAATAAGCCACAGAAAATGAGCTTATAAAACTTAAAGCCGAAAACCAGATGAGCGAAAAGGCTGGTATATAAGCCGAAACAAACACCCCCTAAATCAGTTCCGGTTTAGTTAAAACTTATGTTTCATAAGGTTATATAAGATGAAAAGTTTCAAAATATGCCACAAAAAATGAGCTTATGAAACTTAAGCCGAAAACCAGATAAGCGAAAAGCTCGCTATATAAGCCGAAACAAACACCCCCTAAATCAGTTCCGGTTTGGTTTTAGTTAAAATTTAAAAACCAAACAATGCTCACCCAAATTGATACAACTTTTTCCCCCCTCTAAATGCTGGAAACAATTCCTACTAGGTGCAAACAACCCTGAAGTGGCCACACCGACCTCCTGAAAAGGGAGGGCTTTACCCGGTTTGAATATGTGTGGTAGTGGGTTCAAACCCTGTGGATTAGTCGGTCGAAAGGTCGGAAACCATGGTTACAAAAAATAAAAATACGCTTAAAAACCTTTTGAATTGTCATGTATACCAATTTAGATTGCGGGTGATGTATGAAGTTGCTTTATACATGTGTGCCGCTAATGAGTATAGTTTGATACTTGGGTGGCCGCTAAATACATTATCACTAATAATTTTGATATTTATGTATTATTGTGATTATTGATTGAAGTTATATTTCGATGTTTGAAGATTGCTTGCGGATTGGTCGGATCACTGGGTGCTTTATATAATGGAGTTTCGCTTATAAATGTTGCGATTGGGTTGTTTGCTTTGGTTGCAATCGAGAGTAGTAGCCAGAGTCTCGGCCGGACGTATGCTGTTCTTTTGTTTTCTGCGATTTTGCTAGATGTTTTTTGGTTCATCCTCTTCTTTCGTGAAATCTGGTTAGTTTTCCGTTTATTGTTTTCCATTATCTAAATCTTAGGTTTTATCTTAGATAATTAGGCCCTTGTTTGCTACCGGTGAGATAGATTTCTACAAAACTTAGTTTTTCTCTTAGATGATAATGGATTTGATTGAAATGAATAATGATAACCGCTCGTTACCTCAACAGTGTTAACCCCTTGCATTTTAGTTGTGACGAATTAAGGTTAGTGGATGAAAAAGAATACTTATGAAATGGTTTGTGTAAGCTAGTAATCTCGAAGTACTTCGTGTGACAAATCACTTTTTTTTTGGTGGGTAACCATGGTTTCCGACCTTTTGGCCGACTAATCCACGGGGTTTGAACCCACCGCCACACAGACTCAAACCACTTTAAACTGAATGATATATAACAAATATATGATAGTGTGTGAAGTTTAAAAGCATGGTCAGTATCAACAAGTGCTCTATAAGGGCTTTTCGATACCTAAAGTCCAACAGTTTTTTGTTCCACTCAGATATATCAACTATATATAGGATATGTGAGTGTTACTATCCTATAATCAGCTTGTACAATGCAACATGTTTAGAACAATAACACTTAGATAGCAAGGGTGATTTTGCAGGAAATGGTGATTTTTTTTTTTTTTTTATTTATTCCTACCTTAAGATAATGAAACAGGGCTGGTACATATTTTGTCAAATCTGAGCAGGGTTTTACTTATGACACACCAACTAATATTCTAGAACAATACTATATTACTATTAAAGATCATTATGACTGGAGTATCACTGTACTAAAATGAAAATTTGGCAGCTCTTAATCCAGAATTAGTAGTTAACTTATATCAGACATACCCTTTATTTGATGATGTACGCATATCCAGCGTTCCTTATAATTAAGCTCCTCAAATGTGATATGCCTTTAGCTGTAGAATGTTTGCTGGGAATTTAGCAGATTCATTTTTAAGTAGTGATCAACCTCTTCTAACCACCGTAATCAGTTTTTTGTTGCCAACTAACAATTGTTCTTGCAAAAATGTATACTAAGAGCTTTGCGAGAATAACAAAATTTGTATTAATTGCGAAAATACAAATTCAAAAGACCCAGCCTACTTGAATGTTGAAACTTCTTGGCATTCTTAAAAAAATAAAGTTTGTAATGGCGCTTTCGGAAGTAATGGTGGTTTGTTTGCAATGAAAAGTCAAGCATAATGGTCGAACGTTTGATCACTCAATTTAGATATTGTTGTTAACCTATTCATCTGCTTTCTTCAATTTTTGGACATGGTTTCGGATTTAGATTGTACACTAGCAATTAACAGTCCATATCATGAAAGTTTTTCAGGCCAGGATATTTTGTCCAAAGTTTCTGTAAATAGTGCCAACCCTGTCTGTCCGTATCACATAATTCACAACAATTCACAAGTTACAATAAGAATGTAAGCAACGATTGTGGATGTACTCAAACTGGCGAATCACGTTTATATACTTTCTTATTTGTAAGCTGCACTTTCTTATTTGTAAGCTGCCTAAAATTTTATTTTGTGTGACTTTCACTTCTAACACATAAGTTTTGTGCATAACAGATAGAATTTCCAAGAAAATAATATGCGAGTCTTTAGCATTTGTCTTGAAAAGCTTGTTGTGCATGCAGGGATATTTCTTCAGAAATATATGGAGAATTTGCCATATTTTCAGTGAGACTGACTCTATTGATGCAAATTATTGGGTTCACGGTAAGATCGTCATCCTCGTTATTATGGATTCAGATGTATAGATTGGGGCCATCACTTATAGATAGTACAGTTCCTCGAGATGGAGAGTGGGACATGAGGAACAGTTTTATAAGTCCTGCCACCCCCCCTGTAGTTAGGCGTACTTCTGGTTCTGTTGAGCCCATATATGATCCAGGATTCTACTCGTCTCTTTTTTCAGATAACCAAGATGAAGGATCAGTACAATCGGTAGGTTAAATTATTATCTATGGTTTTGTTGATGAAATTTTGGATGGTTTGCATTTGACATTGTTGTCTGTTTTGTAGGGGGGTCAGTATCATCGCATTAGCATGGACGGGTCTGTGTCTGATTCTCTGTTGAAGACAACTTTTAGCAAATCTCTTCGGGCTACACCTGTAAGTATCCACTTCCATTTGAAACAGTAGTTAGAGGTGGCTACATTGAGGGGTTAGGTAAAAGTAAAGTAACTCCCAATACCGTCTTCCACTGGTTATGGGTCCCAATACCGTCTTCCACGGTGTATGGGGGAGGTTGAGACGTAGACAGCCTTACCCCTACCTAAGGTAGAGAGGTTGCTTCCGGTTCTACCAAAGGTAGAAAAGGACCTCCGGCCTTGCAAGGGGTGAGGATCGAACCCTTGACCTCTGTCTCCAGAGGGTTTAGGTAACGGATCAAAATATGTAAACTATAAATGACCCAGGGTTGGGTTTGGTTGAACTTATGTATAAGAATGGATCGGTTGGCTTGGAACACTTCTTGATTACGTGTTTCATATTTTTCATAAACAGTTGGCGTGTTAAATATAGTTACGAAAGATCTATTTTCAAAAATACTTGCTACTTTTCCTTCCTTTGTCTCGGAGTATGAGAATACACTTTGGGCGGCTTTCTAACCTTGTGGCCCTTTTGCTAAGCTTATTTTTCTACTTTACCCGTTAGAGATAAAACGCAACCCAAACGATCCTTTTAGTTGTAAATACTTAAATTGTCGTTTATACTTTTTGGACGAATACGATGTTTTGAAATTGAGCCAACCACTGTTCAGTAAGCTTGGTCCGCCCCTATCGTACATCTTGCCACAAGTTATGTTTCTTTCAGATCATAAGTCCATTATCATTCATACTGTTATGAGCGAATGCACAAAATCCACTTGCGTTAGATTTAGATTCTTATTGGGGTATTTATATAATAGCCGAGAATATTGTAATATAAATGAACATGCACGGCCCATCTGTTCTTTAAAGAAGGCATTAGTATTTATTGTCTCTAACAGAAGTGGCAAATAGATACCATATTTTCTCGAACATCCAGTATGCAGACACATTTCAAGTTACAACTGTGCCATATTTTGAAATGGAATATGCAATACAGATATCAGAATTAGGAATTTTCTGGAACCAACCAACCAAGATTAGTACATAGTTATATACACCCGAAATTAGCAGAAACGGTAGCTTAAGAGAGTACTAGTTGTCTAGTTGTATGATAACAAGAAGGTACGTTATAAACAACTTCAAAATTAGACACCTTTTTTAATTAACTAGGAAGAAACTGCTTTCAGTTTCCTCACAAGTCCATGCTTAAAATCGAGTAGCACCAATATTTTATAATGATTACAATGAGCAACGTGATAACTTTGAATTTGCCACTCTGCCTAAAGATATCTCAGGATAAAGCCGTAAAGGAAGTTTAGCAGCAGGATCTTAGCCTACCTCTTAAGCTACATCCTGATCCTATAAAGTCTTTACATTTCATATTATAGCTATGTTGCTCTGCACTACTAGCGTTCTTAATTCAAAGCTTTCTTTTTCTTCTTTCTGGCAGGAAAGGAGCGCAGTAAGCAGGCTCGGGAGCATTTAAAGTAGACTTTTTCGGCATATATGATATCTATTGGTATAACGAGCATCACCCACATATTCTTTTTACCTTATGGAGGTTCATTCTTATTTATTAATGTACGCGACTGACGCGTGATAACAAATTATGTATAGTTACATCCTTTAAATCTTCATCATATTACATTAGTGTTAGGTGGCAAAAGGCCGAATCGCTATGCATTTCAAGACATGGCAAGCACCTTTTCGCTATTCTGGTATGTGCAACTGTGCAACCATGTTCTTTGGCATCTGGCTTGCTTCAAGGGTTTTGTACCTCGTGCTTGTTTCGATTGTACCTTTGGGTCTATGAGTCTATCCTGTATGCAATTTCCTGGACATAAACGTGATGCATCACATCACGAGGTGCACTTTTGGTACGGATGATGTTATATTCTTAGGAAACTTGGCAAGTCATTATAAGAGATCGCAACGACTTTTGAGAAGTCTATAAAATACATTTAAAAAATGAGTGAAAATGAAAAGTCATAGTCAACTTATGTTGTATAGAACAAATAAATATTTGATACTGTTTAGTGTTTATTCTAAAACTAACTAGTAAAATGATACATGTTAGAGTTCTAAAAAGGTGAATTGTTTTGTGAATAGTGGAAAAGTAGGTTTTTGTATAAACCTTTGTGAAATATACAAAAACATACTATAGCATTGGTTTTTAGGCTTATAGTATCAAGCTCCAATATATTGTACACTATTGTTTTTAAACCTGTTGCATTTAAATCTGTTGTCTGACGAGTGGTGGATCCAAAACTAAAAGTCATGGGTGTGTATTTTATAAAACTAATAAACAATCGGAAATACAAAATTGTGCATTTTAAGGAAAATCGGTATATTGACATAGTTTTACACTACGTAAGAAATTTCCGTCCACTTTCAAAAATCCCCATCAGTCTGCCCTTGGTTGTCTCATGTCACCTATCATGCTGAACATTAATGAGTACATGAATCTTAGCTTGTCAGACGCGTTTTGATATACTATATGAACTCGATAACCGAGTTGGTTAGTTACAAAACTAAGAGTGCATTTAGTATCTCACTATGAGAATGAGACTATTACTATGAAAGTGATTACATCAAGAGAGCTAGGTATTGATCTTTCATAAGTGAGAGACCAATCACTATCAAACTCATACTCATTGTCATTCATGGCAGCACACCAAACGCACCCTAAATGAATCAAACACTTGTTACTAGAAGAGTAAATTACACAGTTAGTCCCTGTGGTTTAGCCGGATTCCATGTTTAGTCCCCGTTACAGAGAAATTACTGCATACCTCCCTAACGTTTGGATTTTTACACGCTTCCGGTCCATTTAACGATCATTATATTCACTCATTATCTCCTGTCACACCTCCGTACAATAGTTAGTGTGGACGTATGGTCCGGACTGGGCCAGGAATGGGCCAGGCCCGGCAGACAACGGCCCACTCTGCGCCTAAACCCTAATCCATGCCTTATAATATAGGGCTGGGATTCCATTCACGACAGAACACAACTGGTTACTCTAAACCTTATTCTTGTATGCCATATCGCATCGATACTAACTTGACCGTCGGAGGTGGATCCCGGGGCTACGGCCTCGGGTCCACTCCTAACGGGTTCTCTTTGTTGACAGGTCTACTCAGGGCTTGAGAAGACGAAGAACGGCCCAGGGAGAGTCGTCAACTCCAGCCCGGGCCAGATTATGCATCAACAAGTTGGCGCCATCCGTGGGACCACGACAAGTTTCGTG
The DNA here is from genome assembly GCA_030686995.1 of Artemisia argyi. Taxonomy (NCBI): domain Eukaryota; kingdom Viridiplantae; phylum Streptophyta; class Magnoliopsida; order Asterales; family Asteraceae; genus Artemisia; species Artemisia argyi. The sequence goes on from CM060686.1 coordinate 22,195,125, forward strand.
CTCTCACATCACCGGAAAACAACATTGTTTGTCGATTCGTACCTCATTGGCTGATTCACATGGGTTTTAACCTCGTACAAGGAACAAGGTTTACTGGTATCGTGCTTAAAAAAAATCGCATGTTGAGGTATTCGTATACATTATTCTTCTTTGCATGTTACCCATGTTACTACGTACTGTATATTGAATCTGATGACGTATAGTCTATATATGTGCCACAAGCCCAAATGATAAACATTACTAAGGCCCAAAACCACCATGCGTGGGCTATTGTAGCTTGGGCCGCATTAATAATGGGAACAGGCTCACGTAAGCCCAAACCCAAATAAACTATACATGGTATAGATAAGGATCATCTATCTATGGAATAGATATCCTTACCCGGATAAGCACCATGGGTGCGAAACGTAAGGAGCACGAACCCTACAAGGATTCTGCGCCTATATAAGGAATGACATAACTCTCATTCAAGGTACAATACACAAACCCTAACTCTTTACGAGAACCCTAAATCGATTACTTACTCTCACGCCGGAGTCTAATCGTGGGAGACAATCCCACGAGAAGTCTAACGGTGTTGTTTATTTTCTTAGTGCGCAGGTTACAAGTACTAAGAAGCGAATTGGTACGAGAGCAAGAAGCCCATAATCAGGAACGCCCAACTTTTGTATCAACAAGTGGCGCCATCCGTGGGACCCTACTAAGAACTAAGAACTAGAATGACAAAGAATAAGAATTCAAGCCAGCGGACTCCGCAATCAGAAAAACGTGACCATCAGAGGAAGAATCAACAAGATTCGACCCCTAGACAGGTTGCTGGGACAACCAGCGCACCTGGTCACCAAGAGGCAGGGACAACCCAACCTCTTCCAGCGGTAGAACTACCTGTAAGGACTACCCGAATCACCCCAGTGGTCCCAAGCGTTGAGGAACTCTAGCGCACCCTCTTCACCACTCCTCATCAAACTGTACCCGCAGTGAACAACACTGTGCCACCAGGCGCGCCTAACCGAGATAGGGCGACTAATACTGAGGCAGACATTCTTGCAGGAACTGAGGATACACCCAATCTAACGTTGGGAAATTTTGTATCCCAAAATTATGAAACCTTAACCGCTCTCATGCAAGAAGAAGCAAGGAGAAGGGCAAGCACGAGCCTACAAGCTCGACTCAATTTTGGTCCTGAACGCGAACCATCACCACTGGGCCACCCACGAGGAAGACGCGCAGAACGTACCACTATCCACGATAGGCTGGGTACGACATCTGATTCACAGTACTCAGAAGACAACGAGAGGCACACTAATGTTCACTCCAGACTTGGCAGTCGAGGAATACAAGACCGATTAGGACCTCAGCATTCGCCAAGCCAAGGATCCTCCAAACCTGGGAGTAAGAGGATTCACGACAGATTGGGGAAAAGAAGATCCCCAAGTGAAAGTCCCTCAAGCTCTTCTTCTGAAAGAAGCCGGCGCAAGCGCCAAAAAAGAGATTACCCTTCCTCCAGTGACTCCTCGGACAACGAGGATAAAGAAACAGGACACTGGAAGTCGAGAGGAAGGCGTCGCGAAGAAGAGAATGAAGATATGTCTCTTCCATGGCGTCGCCAGAAAGTTGACGCGTTTACACGACGCATCAGCGATTACTCAGACCGCAAACGCAGGCGCATGCCTACTAATGTGAAAACATATGATGGAACAGGTGATCCGGATGATCATCTAAAAGTTTTCGAATCAGCCGCCACTATCGAAAACTGGCCACAGCCTGTGTGGTGCCACATGTTTAATTCTACGTTAGTAGGGAACGCGCGCACATGGTTTATCAAACTCCCACGTAGGAGCATCGGGGGGTTCGAGGAATTACGGAAAGCATTCCGCCTCAACTTTACCCAGAGAAAGAAGTGCGCTAAAAACCCTGTTGAGCTAGCAAGAGTGAAACAGCGCCAAGGGGAATCAACCAGCGCTTTTATGGAACGCTTCAAGGATGAGTGCATACAAGTCAAAGCATGTCCTGAAATCCTAAAAATTTCAGGGTTCATGAATGGGATTAATAACCCAGAACTTATCCGAAAGCTAAATGACAAAGTTCCCCAGACTTTTGATGAGCTAACAAAGCGCACCAGATCCTTTATACAAGGAGAAGCAGCTGCTGCGGACAGCAAAAAGAGTTATTCGTACTATAGGCAGCAAGAGCAGCCTAGGAGACAATCCAACGATCAGAATAACAACCGCAGCAAGAATTACCGCAGTGGAAGAGACAATGACAAGTATACCCCTCTCACAAAAACTCCGAGGGAAATATTTGTAACAGAAGGTGCAAACTTCCCAAAACCACCACCAAAGCGCACCGCAGAAGAAAAGCGCATAGGGAATGGATATTGCGAGTACCATGGTCAAAAAGGCCATACAACTAACGAGTGCGTCCAGCTAAGACAACTAATTGAAAAGTTAGTAAGAGAAGGCAGAATGGACCACCTTGTAAAAACCTTCAAAGAGGGAAAAGATAAACAGAGGAACGGGGGTAAGAAAGAACCCCCCCAAAGAAAAAGCTGATACCATATACATGATACAGTCATGGCAGCGCAAGATAAAGAAAAAAGTCAGCCAAAAATTCTCTCCAGAAAAAGAGATATCTTTCCCTACTCTAGCTGCGGACAACGCAGTTGTAGAACCTCTAACTATTGAAATACATACGGGAGGACATGATATCCACCGCATGTACATTGACGGAGGAGCATCCGCAGACATCCTGTATGATCATTGTTTCAAAAGACTGCGACCTGAAATCCAAAGTCAATTGATACCAGCAACAACGTCATTGACTGGATTCACAGGAGAAAAATCTGGCCCATGGGGCAGTTACGCTTGCTAGTGGTCGTAGGAGATGAACAACACTCAACCGCAACATGGATAAATTTCATGGTAATAAAGTCTCCCTCACCATACAATGGTATCATTGGGAGACCTGGAATATCATCCATGCGCGCTGTACCATCCACAGCGCACGGAATGCTTAAGTTTCCAGTGGAAGGAGGAGTTGTCACCCTCTATAACACAACAGTACCACCAAGAGAATGCAATGCTGTAACAACTGAAGTAGAGACTATTCCAGAACAGCGCACAGAAAAAACACCAAACCTAAAAGTCGCTATTCATCCCGATTACCCGGAACAACAAGTTTCGATTGGTGGATCTTTATCTGACAAAGGTAAAGCAGCCGTATGCGCACTCTTGCAGAAGAATCTGGACATCTTCGCGTGGGAACCAAAACACATGACAGGAGTGTCACGCTCTATCACAGAACATAAGCTCCAAATCCGACAAGGATATCCCCCAATACGACAAAAGAAGCGCGGCCAGGCCCCATATCGTGCAAAGGCTATTCTGGAAGAAGTACATAAACTCATAGACGCAGGCATCATGCGCGAAGTGTACTACCACGACTGGCTCTCTAACCCAGTTATGGTAAAAAAGAGCGATGGCAGTTGGAGAATGTGCGTGGACTTCACGGACCTTAACAAAGCATGTCCACAGGACTGCTATCCACTGCCAGAAATAGACTGGAAGGTAGAATCCCTGTGCGGATACCCTTTCAAATGCTTCCTAGACGCGTACAAAGGGTATCATCAAATTCAGATGGCAGTCGAAGATGAAGAAAAAACAGCTTTCCACACCAGTCAAGGAGTGTACTGCTACACAAAAATGCCTTTTGGCTTAAAAAATGCAGGCGCAACATACCAACGACTGGTGGATACAGCTTTCGAGAAACAAGTAGGCCGCAACTTGGTGGTCTACGTTGACGACCTTGTCATCAAAAGCCACACAGAGGATGAATTGGTGCGCGACATCGAGGAAACGTTCAGAACATTGGGACGAATAAACATGGAGTTAAATCCCAATAAGTGTACCTTTGGCGCAACCGAAGGCATGTTCCTTGGATACTTAATAGAACCCGATGGAATCAAGCCTTGTCCAGAAAAAACAAAGGCTGTTATTGATCTCCCCTCACCGCGCACACTCAAAGAAGTCCAGTCATTGAATGGAAAGTTAGCAGGGCTAAACCGTTTCTTATCTAAATCAGCAGATAAGTCACTTCCTCTCTTTAAAACACTCACGAAGTGCACAAAAAAGGGAGATTTTCGATGGACCGAAGAAGCGGAGGAAGCTTTCCAACAACTTAGACACCATCTGGCATCTCTTCCCAAACTAGTCGCACCGCGACCAGGGGAAGAGCTAATCATGTACTTATCGGAAACTCATGGAGCAGTTAGCGCAGTACTATTGACAGATAGGAACTCCGTCCATACACCCATATACTTTGTAAGCAAAGCCCTGAAAAAGACAGAGACTAACTACAGCGCTATGGAAAAGCTGGTCTTAGCTCTAGTATTCGCAGCCAAAAGGCTGCGCAGATACTTTCAAGCGCATCCAATAGCTGTAATCACCGATCAGCCAATCAAACAAGTTATCTCTAAACCTGACGCATCAGGACGGTTACAAAAATGGAGTGCACTGTTAAGTGAATATAACATCTCATATAGACCGCGCACTGCAATCAAAGGACAAATCTTAGCCGATTTCATCGTGGAGAAGCCAGATACCGACAGTCTAACATCCGCAACCAAAACAGATCTACAGGAACCCTGGATTCTGTTCACAGATGGGTCTTCATGTGTAGATGGATCAGGCGCAGGCCTTATTCTCACAAATCCAGAAGGTGTGGAATTCACCTATGCGCTGCGCTTTGAATTCACAGCCACAAACAATGAGGCAGAATACGAAGCCCTACTAGTCGGACTACGCATCGCAATCCAAATGGGTGTACGCAACTTGGAAGCAAACGTAGATTCTCGGCTAGTCGCTAACCATGTGCTAGGTGAATATGAAGCCAAGGATGACCACATGATCCAATACCTGGAAAACACCAAATCTTTAATCAAAAACTTTGACAGGTTCACAATAAAACAGGTGCCCAGAGGAGACAACAGGAAGGCTGATGCGCTCAGTAAGATCGCATCCACAAGCTTCGCGCACCTCTCAAAACAGGTATTGGTGGAAACCCTAAAAAACAAGTCAATCTTGGAAATGGAGATATCCACAGTGATCGATGTACAAGATCCTACATGGATGACACCTATCATTGAATTCATCAGCAAGGGAGTCTTACCACAAGACCACAAGGACGTTCGAAGAGTGCGGCGCACAGCGCAACGATTTGAACTACGAGACATCATACTCTATCGACGCTCTTTCTTACAACCCTGGCTCAGATGTGTTGGACCTCTTCAAGCAGACTACGTACTCAGAGAAATCCACGCTGGATCATGTAGTATGCACTCAGGGCCGCGATCTGTGGTGGCAAGCGCTCTAAGGTCAGGGTATTATTGGCCAACCATGCATCACGACGTACGCGATCTGATAAAGAAATGCAGCAATTGTCAAGTACATAGGCCAATCCCGCGCTGACCACAACAAGAGCTAACACCCATTACCTCACCATGGCCATTTTATAAATGGGGCATTGACATCGCGGGACCCTTTCCAGTTGCAGCAGGAGGAGTAAATTTCCTCATCGTAGCCATAGACTACTTTACGAAATGGATTGAAGCAAAGGCGGTAGTGAACATCACAGGAAACCAAGTCAAACGCTTTGTCTGGGACAACATTGTCTGTCGCTTCGGACTACCGGGAGAGATTATATCAGACAACGAAAAACAATTCTGTGATAACCCATTCAAAGATTGGTGCACGCAATTGAACATCATGCAACACTTTGCTTCAGTAAAACACCCACAAACCAATGGCCTAGTTGAGCGCGCAAACCGCAGTCTAGGGGAAGGAATAAAAGCGCGCCTTGACAGACACAAAGGAAGGTGGGTGGACGAGCTCTCGCATGTCTTATGGGCGCATCGCACAACAATCAAAACCAGTACTGGCGACACGCCATTCTCCCTCGTCTACGGAACAGAAGCCGTCATACCAGCTGAGATAGGAATGCCAACTATACGAACAGCAGAGGTCAACGTCACAACAAATGACGAGGAACGACGCATAGACTTGGACTTACTGGAAGAAAGGCGTGAACGCGCTGCTATACGCGAAGCAAATGCTAAGGCAAAAATGAAGAAGTATTATGATGCAAAGGTCAAACACACTTCATTCAGACCAGGAGACTTTGTATACCGTGCCAACGATGCGAGCCACGCAGAAGACACAGGCAAGCTCGGACCAAAATGGGAAGGACCTTACGAGGTCACAGATGCACTCGACAACGGTGCATACAAACTGCGCGATATGGAAGGTCACGACCTAGCGCGCACTTGGAACATCTGCAATCTTAAAAGATGTTACTTTTAGGCTACGGCCATTACACAGACACCTTTGCACCCTAAGAGGTGCCCAATAAGTGTTTGTTTTTCTTTTCTTTCCTAGGAATCGTATTTTTATTTTTTCAAAAAACTTGCAAGTATCAATAAAATGTTATGGTTTCTAGCTAACTCCATAGCGTATTTCACTTTATTGCATACATATGTCAATATTGTCAATATTTTTATATTTTCGCCTACATGGCGTGCATGCACTAATTAAAGACCCACGAAGGCATAAAGGATGAGTAAACCTACTAATTCACTCATTGAGTAAGAGGGTTGCAAACCCATCAACATTGGATCACGTATCCTTGCTAAGCGCCTTACTTTTGAGACGTCGAGGTAAGTTTCATGTGCGCATCCCACGACGGGTGCGCAAATATTAAGTACACCGTACAAGCTTAGCAAATAACGAGCCAATACACTTGGTCAAATAATAAAACTTAGCAAACAATGCAAGTATATTCCTTAAAATCACGCAGCCAATACACTTGGTCAAGTAATTTAACTTAGCAAACAATGCAAGTATATTTCTTAAGTCACGCACTTAATTAACAAAAAAGTATCTTATTCAACATTTTTTCACAAAAATTACAAGGAAAGATACACTTCATTATTTACATAATACATATACAAAAAGCCTACACGCTATGGCGATGCTCAGGGCTATCCTCCGGAGCAGCAGAACTCCCCGCCTCCTGAAGCTTTCTCAGAATCAAGGCGTCCTTGGGAGAAACGGTAGGAACACTCACGGGAACCCCATCAGACCTGGGGATGTGTGCAGCACCCACGCCACACAACACTGCCTTGCCCTGAATGCCTCTCTTCTGGGAAGCCCTCTGCGCGTGGCGCTCTAGAACCTCTTTCAAGGGAATCTCCCTCTCAAGAGCAAACGGGGTGAGGATGTGGCGAGGCTGCGCGAACACGAGAATCTGCAGTTGCGACGCATCAGGCTTCAAGAAGTAATCTGGTTGCGCCTCTGCATCCTCTAAAAGGTGGCGCTCCAAAGTCAACCCCGCCATAATTACATCTATGGGGTTGTCTTGGTCGCGCTCCAACCTTCCAATGTGCGGCAGCTCGAGGACCTTCAACCCCGCCATAGCCTGTATCAACTCATCGTATGCAGCCGCATTATAGCCAGGGACCTCTGCCAAGTCCTTGCTCAGAAGTTTGGCCTCATGAAGATCCTCCATAGCCTGCGACTTCCCACGCGCCACCGCACAGTGAACCACCTTCCCAAAAGCGTCCAACACCTCTTGGGACTCCAGAGTGCCCATAGCTGCCAGGCGCAGCCCGTGACTAATCAACCACCTACATCAACAAAGATAATTTGTGTTAGGGAAAGGAATAGCAACAAAAATATTATAAAGAAGAAGAGTAAAAAGGAAATACCTGCGCTCAGCAATGGTCGACATCAAATGAGGATATAATTCCTCATCGTACTCGATGCTCAGGCCGCGCAGCTTGTTCTCCTGAACCTGGATGATCTTCTCCATACCCTCCTTGAACTTGGCGATGCTAGCATAGTGCTCCACCTTCTTCTCCTCCAAGTACCTAACGGCCCAAGTCATGTCAGACTTATAATGATGAAGCTGCCCGCGCGCCTGCTTCACCTCAGCCAGTGCGGACAACTTCTCATGGGTGACCTTCTCAGTGTACACCATGGAGGATTCCAACTCCGCCTACGCTTCCGCCAGCTGCGCACAGAGTTTAGCTATTTCCTCATCCTTCTGGGCGAGAGTACTGCTCTCCCCGACATACTTCTCCTTCAACTGAGCCACCAGCTCAGCCTGACGCGACGCAGTCGCAGCCAACTCATCCATCAACTGCTGTGCCTCTACACCCTCAGCAACCTTGGCTTTCCCCCTTGTTTTCATTCTGCGGAGAGGAAACCACATCCACGAACACTCCATCATTCTTCGTGGCATCATCCCTACAATACATAAAGAAGACAGTTAGTACATATTGCGACAAGTAATATACAAGAAAACATAATAGAGACGCAGATACTTACAGAAATGGAGAGGCCTCGGTAGCCTTCATATCCGCGCCAAGAGCAGATGTCTCCTCCTCCGCGAACGACTCCGCATCCCCAATAAGGTAGCGTCGTCTCTTCTTAGGGCCACTGCTCCCAGCCTCCCCTTTGCGCTTAATATTCTGCGCTACCTCCTCCTTCAGCACCTCCTCAGGCTTGAGGATTTCCACGCTGTCAGAAGATTCAGCGCGCCCCTCCTCTTGCGCCGTCTCCACGTTTGGCGCCATGCTCTGAACAGGTGTTACCTGGAGCGGCGGCGTATTCTCAGGGACAACCTCCGGCAGCACTGTCAAACGACCCTCGGTCGCCTCCAGTAGTGGCTGCTCACCCTCCCTCAGAGGGCGTACCCCCACAGTCACCTGCTTCGGTTTCTCCAGCTTAACAATGGCGAACAGATCCATCTCTGCGCACATTAATAAAACAACAAAGAAGAAAGGATTAGTTATTAAAGGTGCGCATACAAAAAAGACTTACATATTTGAAGTAGAAGAGACGAGCACCCACCCCGGCCTTCCTCACTTATAAAAGTTGGCACCTCGTCAGCAGCGCCGAAGTAATTGCGACTCAACCCCATGTGCACCAAAAACTCATCCGGATAATGGTTAATGGATAGGCGGTTGGCATCAAGAGTCTGCGCATCAGTCAGCCTAAAGGAACCGGGTGCGGGGCGCCCATCCCTTGGCAAAGTATTCTGAGTATAAAACTCAAAGGGTGATGGAAAAACCACATCATCAACCCAGAAAAAATGCTCCCTCCAATTTCTCAGGGAGTCTACCTTCTCAGTGTAACACTGAAGCGCCCCCGGGCGCTTCGCAAAAGATACCCATCCATTTGACCACGTCGTGTGGTAGAAGGAGCGAAAAAGGGCAATGGTCGGCTCTATCGCAAGTAAACGGCAGTTTACCTCAAAGTTCGACACCTTAGCCGCACCTATACAATGCAACTGTGAGATGTGGAGGCGATAGTGGTTGAGCAAATCGCTCAGAAAAAAGAGATATTTGTACGCGGTAATTCGCGTACTCGAAGAATTTAGTGTATAACCCTATTTTCCCTTCGGGGAAATCGGCTATACACGCGTCAACATCTGGAGCCTCTGGACGCACATCCAGAGGAATGAAGTAGTCAGATGTAAACTGGGTAACATCATTCTCCGTCATCGCAGAGCGAAAGTCCTCTAACTGGGCAACCATTTTCATTAATTCACTGAGACACGCACACAAAAATTACCTAATGAAACGAGTGCTTTCTTTGCAAAAATACGCTTTTAAAAAAGTGAGCAAGGGTGAGTGTATGTTTTTACTGTGTGTTTTTGTAAAAATGGAGGCGGTGATTATTATATAGGGAGTAGAAAACCCTAGATGGTGTCCACGTGGATCCCACTCACAAAAACATGTGGCTAGAACCGAAACGGTACATGCACTTTTTCCCGATTTACGAGGGCCACGTGGACACAACCCCCGATTTCCGATGTATTTCCTTGAAATATCTAGGACCAGGTACATTGCACTCCAAAAATGGGCGGCAATATTTCAATATTCTCCCGCCACGCTTACCGCTGTTAAGATTAGTCTAGCATCCGCGGCTATGCGTCGCGCACACTAGACTGGGGGGACATGATGACGTATAGTCTATATATGGGCCACGAGCCCAAATGATAAACATTACTAAGGCCCAAAACCACCATGTGTGGGCTATTGTAGCTTGGGCCGCATTAATAATGGGAACAGGCTCACGTAAGCCCAAACCCAAATAAACTATACATGGTATAGATAATGATCATCTATCTATGGAATAGATATCCTTACCCGGATAAGCACCATGGGTGCGAAATGTAAGGAGCACGAACCCTACAAGGATTCTACGCCTATATAAGGAATGACATAACTCTCATTCAAGGTACAATACACAAACCCTAACTCTTTACGAGAACCCTAAATCGATTACTTACTTTCACGCCGGAGTCTAATCGTGGGAGACAATCCCACGATAAGCCTAACGGTGTTGTTTATTTTCTTAGTGCGCGGGCTACAAGTACTAAGAAGCGAATTGGTACGAGAGCAAGAGCCCATAATCAGGAACGCCCAACTTTTGTATCAACAGAATCAAAGGAAATAAATCCTTTACTACCAATGCACGGAACAAGGTTGATTCACATGGGTTTTAACCTCGTACAAGGAACAAGGTTTACTGGTATCGTGCTTAAAAAACAATCGCATGTTGAGGTATTCATATACATTATTCTTCTTTGCATGTTACCCATGTTACTACGTACTGTATATTGAATCAAAGGAAATAAATCCTTTACTACCAATGCACGATCGTCGAGAAGGTATAATATATATGTTAATATGATTACCCTCTGTCTCACGAATATGATAAATGGGATGTGTCCCACGAATATGAATATGGCGGCTGAAATAATTCTTTGTGAATGATCGAATGGGGTAACAATATTTTTATAAAACTTAAAAAGATATCCCAATATTTTGTGCATATCTTTTAAATCGATAAGATTTGATATCTTTTAAATATTCAAAAGATTTTATGTAAATCTTTTAAACTTGGTAAACACGATTTTGCCTATAACCACACTAAGTCCGCACGATCGGACCTACTTTATCTTTTAGCTACGAACAACGCAGTCACGATAAATCTACCCGCGTTAGGCCATGCGTTCGAACATCTTCGCAGATTGGCGCCATGAGCGCACTGTCACATACGGGCACCACGATGCTAGTCAATCGCCATGAGCGCACTGGACAAAAGCCGTGGTCATCTGCGATCATCCACAAACGTTAGAGTCTATGCGGTCACGATACATCCATCTGCGTCTTTGTTTTTATTATAATAAAAAAGAAAAAGATCAATAAATCGCCATGGGCGTACTGCGTTCGCAGATTCGCTACGTGTTACTTCTCTTATATAGTTTGTAAAACCTCACGATAGGTGTAATTCACACTACTACTTCTCTTATGTGTTAATTTCATATGCTATGTGCTATATATTGTTTCACGCTAATCTTTTACTTCATTAGATTTTATATGTTGCGATTCGCGGCATATACTTTTAATATTTGCATTAAGTGTTTTTCAGGATTTGAATAACTAAGTTTAATGCTCTTACACGAGTAGCACCATCAAACTTGGGGGGCTACCAGGGTATATAGTACCACTGTTTCCGTACGCGTCACACAGGTATATTTGGAAGCAGATCGTACGTAAGAGATATTGCAAGCCCGGTACAAAGACGGATTTAAATATTCGCACCATCTTGCCGCAGGGGAGACGTCCTCTGTCGGTTGTAAAGACGAATGTAATGTTCGCGCACAGCGCGCACCTCTGTCGCTAACAGCGCGCATCCTTGTCGCGCACAGCGCGCACTTCTGCCACAGAAGTACGTCTTCTGTCGCACCATGCTGCATCGCTACTGGTACAAAAGGCACGCCCTTACCCAGGATGCAGCATACGAGATCCACCTTCACCATTGTGAGACAATCACAATCGCAATCCCAGTGCGCACTGTCGCATGTGGACTGCGCAGTATGGTCCGTCCCATGTGCACTCAAGTTGCGCACATATGGGCCATACCGTCATGGTTGATTGGGCCTACGCGGCCATGAACAGAACTTAAGTTTAGCATAACATAGCCACGTACTATGTCATACTAAACTTGGGGGGCTTGTAGACGTATGGTCCGGACTGGGCCAGGAATGGGCCAGGCCCGGCAGACAGCGGCCCACTCTACGCCTAAACCCTAATCCATGCCTTATAAATATAGGGTTGGGATTCCATTCACAAAAGAACACAACTGGTTACTCTAAACTTGATTCTTGTATGCTATATCGCATCGATACTAACTTGACCGTCGGAGGTGGATCCCGGGGCTATGGCCTCGGGTCCACTCCTAACGGGTTCTCTTTGTTGACAGGTCTACTCAGGGCTTGAGAAGACGACGAACGGCCCAGGGAGAGTCGTCAAATTCAACCCGCGCCAGATTATGCGTCAACAGTTAGTATTTTAAATGTCTACATTAATTTCTCAACAGAGATGAACTGCAGTAATTTCTCTGTAATAAGGACTAAACATGTAATCCGGCTAAACCACAAGAACTAACGGTGTAATTTACTCTAAGGCTACTACTCGGCAAGGGAGTTGATCCCTTCACCTTGCAACACCACTTCACCATTTCTCCTCTTGCCTTCTGCCTTGATTCACGCGTGAGGTTATGCTCCCAAGACAAATTGTGGTGAACGGTTCACCATAAGTATTACTTGAGGTTTGATTATTTTTTATTTTGAAGTTAAGTATATTTGTATAAAGTGAGTATTTTTAATGAAATGTGAAGTTAAAGATGACCATGTGTACTAAAAGGTGAAGTAAGGGCCTTTAAAAAAAATAAAAAAAATAAAAAAAATGGGATGAAGTAAGGTGAAGGTAAGTGAGATGAGAAAGAAAGCTAAAGTGACGCCGATGTGTCATGTCCGCACCATGGTCATGTAGCCTAACTAGAATGATCCAATAGCTCTCGTGTCTCTACAATAAATTGATCAAGTACATCAACAGTTGACATTAAATAATTGAAAAATCAATCACATTATGAAGTCACTTTCAATATTACTATTATTATTATTATTAAATAACTTTAATTAATAAAGAAAATAAAAACACGGTATTCGTTGTCAATTTCTTACTTTCTCAGAAACTTCAACATTCTCATCTCAATTATCCCCAAATCCACTTCTACCAACAAAACCCTATTTTTTCATTTCCCCAATTTTTCAATTTCCAAGATTCTTAAAAAACCCAACTCAAAAAGGTAATTACTTCAAGTTCCAATTTTTATCACTAATTTATCAATCTTTATTACTTTAAACTCATTAAATTTGTTTAATTTTTTCAAATTTGCCATTTTTAAGGTTTTTCAATGTTGGAGTTAAAAGGGTTTTTTTTTTTTTTTTTTTTTTGAAAAAAAATTGGATCAAGATTTGATTTTTAGTACTGATTTTAAAGATCTTAATTACTCTAATATTCATTTTATTTTTAGTTTAATTTTATTAAATTTGCAATTTTTAAGGTTTTTCAATTTTTATGTAAAAAGGGTTTTTTTTAGCTGCTTCAAGATTTGATTTTTATAATTAATTTAAAGATCTTTATTACTTTAATTTAAATAATCTGATTTTTTTTTAATTAAATCTATAATTTTTAAGGCTTTTCAATGTTTGTGTGAAAAGGGTTTTTTGTTAATTGCTTCAAGATTTGATTTTTATTACTAATTTTGCAATTTTTATGATTTTTTTTTTTTTTTTTTTTTTTTTTTTTTTTTTTTTTTTTTTTATGTTTTTGTAAACAGGGTTTTTGGTAATTGCTCAAAGATTTGATTTTTATTACTAATATAAATAATTTGTTAAATTTTTTTAAATTAAATTTGCAATCTTTATGTTTTTTTCAATGTTGTGTGAAAAGGGTTTTATGTTAATTGCTTTAAGATTTAATTTTTATCCATTTTTTAAGTTTAATTTGTTTAAATTTGCATTTTTGTGATTTTTATGTGCTTGTGTAAAAAGGGTTTTTTTTTTTTTAATTTATATTGTTTTATGCTTAGATCTGTAAAAAGTGATAGTTTTAGTACTATTTGGTTTGTTGTTATGTTGTTGATCTTGATATATGTATGACTTGATTGATATCAGATGGAAGAAGATAGAGAGTCAATTAGATATTGGTGTCATCAATGTACTAGGCCAGTGGTTCCGATTTTAGGGATCGAGACGGTCAAATGTTCGTCTTGTAATGGTGAATTTGTTGAGGAAATGAGTAGTGTAACGGCTGATCATGATCATCCGGAAATTGGTTCTGACTCTGATCGTGATCGTGCCCTTTCATTATGGGCGCCTATTTTGTTAGGAATGATGAACAACCCTCGTCGTGCGCGAAGGTTTAGGCATATTGAGTTTGATAATGATGATGAGGAAGGTGAACGCCTTGACTCTTATGAAAGGTACCGTCGTTTTCAGTTTCAGAATCCTCGTGATGAGATGGAGCGTGAGGGTATTGATGATGTTGTTAGGCGTCGTAGAAGGGGGCCTACTGTGACTTTGCAGCTGTCTGGGGATGGGGATCGTGAGCGTGTGATTATGATCAATCCTTTTAATCAAACTATAGTTGTTCAGGGTGGTGGTGGTGGTAACGGGTCTCAGACTCACCCGATTGGGTCATTAGGTGATTATTTTACGGGTCATGGATTAGAGCAGTTACTACAGCATTTAGCTGAGAATGACCCGAACAGATATGGGACGCCACCAGCTAAAAAAGAGGCTGTTGAGGCAATACCAACTGTGACAGTTAATGAGAAATCAGTTCAGTGTTCGGTTTGTTTGGATGATTTTGAAGTTGGGAATGAAGTTAAGGAAATGCCGTGTAAGCATATGTTTCATGACAAATGTATCATACCATGGTTAGAGCTTCATAGCTCATGCCCCGTTTGTAGGTATGAGTTGCCTTCTGATGAAACCAAACTTAACCAAGAACGAGAAGGGAATACTGAAGATGGGGACGAGGGTAACTTGAGTCGTTTTTCTGTTTCTCTCCCTTGGCCTTTTAGTAGCTTGTTTTCTTCAAGTGGGCACGAATCCGGGAGCTCGGTGACTTCAACATCAGCTACGGGTGGTTCAAGTTCAACCCCACCTCATGGCGAGGAAGATCGTAACTAAGACTTCCCGTCTGCAGACTGCCCATCATCCGACTGTCCGTGTAAGTGTAAGTTCCTTGCACGTTTTACCGGCTTTCTGCTTTGTTACTGAGTCGTGTACATTAATAAGTGTAATATTGACAGAGATATGTCTCCTTTTTCGCCTATTTGTATGTATCCTATCAATAATCGTGTTTCTTTGTTGCTTTAGCGTTATTATAAGATCATTGGTTGTTCATGTTCTTATTATTTAGGGATCAGTAAAATTCATCAAAAAATCCATGACATGTTTCTATTAACAAAATGTCAAAAAAAATGTGTTAATACCAAAATAGTCATGAATTCGCAATACTTATTGACGATTTTGTGCAGCTGTTTTTTTTGTTTTTCTTTTTGATATTTTTGCGGCATTTGGGAAGGGAGACAAGTTGTGCAGTATAAGAGTTTGGTCCCGTATTTTGTGTATAATCAGAATATTTATGACAGTTTAGTTAAAACCATTTGCAAACCTTCCGATGAACGTGTTTTGCATCCTTTTGTTTGTTTCTTATGAATTGAGTTGACTCATTAACAAGCAACTATGGATCAAAACAGCCGGCCTAACCTTGGCAACTGTACTTTTATACGCAATAATACATAAAAGTTCCCATAAAAAACATGGGAAATGCAGTTTTATCAATGGCTTAACCATTGATTTTAGTTTACTGAAATGATACATGCCAACAAACGGGCAAAAAATACAGGGAACAAATTGTAAAGAAGCAGTAGCAGACGGGAATTATCACTTGACATTCACAATCTTGATAATAGATGCAGTTCCAACACGATGTAAAGCCACAACAGCATCACCCACTTTGCACATCCCTTTGGCTTTAGCATGTTGCAATGCAAATTCCAAAACTTCTTCGGTTGACTCTGCGTGAGAAGCTCTAGCGGATCCTGCGGATAAAATTGGGACCAAACCCCTAAAGATAAGACTATGCCTAGCTGGAGTTTCATCACTGCATGACCAGTCAAATGAATCGGTTTTGATTTCAGGAACCACTACTGATAATATAGGCATCCCGGGTCTGTACTTAGCCACCAGTTTTGCAGTGCTTCCACCTCTTGTTAGAACCAAAATTAGGGTGGCTCTGGATGAGTTTGCAGTTCGGACGGCAGCAGAGGCTAAGCTCTCGAGTGGGCTCATGGGAATGGGTGCATTTGCAGCGATACGTTTGAAAACATCATAGTAATTGATCGTGCTTTCTGCTTCGATGCAGATTCTAGCCATGGTTAGGACTGCTAGTTCTGGGTAGGCCCCAGCAGCTGTTTCACCACTAAGCATGACACAATCAGTACCGTCTAGAACAGCGTTGGCCACATCTGTGGCTTCTGCTCGAGTTGGTCTTGGTGATTTGATCATTGACTCCAACATCTGAGTGGCGGTCACAACTGGCTTACCTTGTATGTTGCATTTGTAGACCATGACCTTTTGGGCCAAAAATATCTTCTCGATTGGAATTTCCATACCTAAGTCACCACGTGCCACCATAAAGGCGTCGGAATTGGCTAGGATTTCGTCAAAGTTTGCAACCCCTTCTTGATTCTCAACCTAGCAAAGATTTCATATAAATGTCACAAATCTTGTTTCCATGTTTTATACATAAGCACCAACAAAAATGATGTCAACACATACCTTTGACATAAGAAGAATGTTCTTAGCATGCTCACCCAACAGCTTTCGGACCTGAACAAGATCAGAACCTTTACGAACAAAAGACAAAGCGATCATATCGATCTTATTAGGAACACCCCATGTGAGAATATCTTCTTTGTCTTTCTCAGTCAAGGTCGGCAAATCAACAATCACTCCAGGAAGATTAACATTCTTTCGTTCACCAAGAACTGCAGTGTTCTCACAGCGACATTGAACCAAACCCTTCTCAGTGTCGCAAGAAAGAACAGTAAATGAAATGGTTCCGTCTGCGCATAGTATGACACTTCCTGGTTTGACATCGTACGCTAACTTTTTGTAGCTCATGCATATCATCTTATCGTTTCCCTTAATGTCGTAATCTGTTGAGATAGTGATTTCTGCACCTTGCTTCAGTTGGATCGGCTTGCCATCTTCTAGAAAACCTGTTCTAATCTCTGGACCCTGAGAACATCACCAAAAAATGAAATAGTATGTTAGGACTATACAAACATAAAGATTTATCAATCAAATTAAACACAGCTTTACACATAAGCATGCTTAACTAAATGGCATGTCTACCAATCAATATTTCTAAGTAAAATTAAACAAACTTATTTTTGTCTTTATTATTTGGCATAACTAGAGTTGCAACCTTAAGTGTCACATGATTAGTCAGTGATCAGACTTTACTTATAAAATTTTTAACTCTATACACATGAAAATTATTCCAATCAATGATGGAGGGCTTGGAATAAGAAATAGAATCTCTTTTCTTTATGGAGAAAAGGTCCATCCTTTCAATATCATAATTGGGTCGACTAAGTCAGATCATGAATGAAATATCAATGATCGTTTTTTTTTTTTTTTTTTTCTTTTTTTTCCCCCTCGAGAAAAGGTCTCATCCTTCAATATCATGATTGGGTCGACCAGCATATCATGAGTAATCGGGTCGACTAGGCCAGATCATAAGTGAATAGAAAATTGAAAATTCCAGCTGAAATACTTTAAATAATTCTACCACTTCTACTAGGAGTATTAGCCTTTTTAGTGCTAGGTGAACGTAAAGTAATGGCTTTTGTGTAACGTCGAAAGGGTCCTGATGTAGTGGCATTGATTGAATTGTTACAACCTCTAGCAGATCGTTTTAAATTGATTATAAAAAAAAAAAAAAAAAAAAAAAAAAAAAAAAAAAAAAAAAAAACTATTTCACCAAGTAGTACAAAATTCACCCTTTTTAGAATGGCTTCGGTGGCTATATTTATGTTAAGTTGGTCGCCTGGGCCGTTGTACCTTTTGATTATGGTATGGTATTGTCAGATCCGAACATACGGCTACTTTATTTGTTTGTCATATCTTTGCTAGATGTTTATGTTATTATTATAGCATGTTTGTCTCGTAATTAGGGGGCGGCCGTTCGGTTGCCTATGATACTAGGACCAATAGGTCAAAAATGGGTTTGTGCCGAACGATATCAACAAATGAAAAAAAGGGCCAGTTGTCAATTACTAGTAAAATATATCCTTTAGATCTAACTATGTAATTGCCCTCAACCAGATCCAAAGATACAAACCAATATAATATTTGTCACAACTAAAGAAGTACAGTATTTCTTTAAAAAAATCTTTCCATTAATATTACATTATGCAAAGTCTGAAAACCATGAATCTGTTACAGAAATTTTTGTATTTTTCGAACAATGATACTATGTTCAGGTAACTGAACGTCTGAACCCATAGATGTCCCGTGAACCCTCACGACTCATCCTGGTTCCGTCGTATATACGTTTTTTTTTTTATGGTACAACGGTACAAGTCATCATGGTATAGTAGTATACACTGCGAAATGATATATATATATATTCGTGTAGACATCTGTTCGATTATTGTTTACAAACTCCGATGAGAACCTCAAATGCTCTAAAAGCGCGCATTTTGTTCTAGTAATTTAGATCAGACTGACTAAATATAGCATCGAGTGACATATATTCGATCTGCCAACAAAATGGAGAACTAGAATCTAGATCAAACTATACATGGAACACTAAACTTGTGACACAATCCATATTAGAAAATCATAGTCCACAAGTCGAAAATTCGACCACAAAAGCTAAACTTAACATACTGATCTATAGTAAAACTAGATCTAATTCAGTAACTCTGAATCTATTTCACACACATAAACACATCACAAATCTAAGTTCAGAAGTCAACTGTCTGAACTTAACAAACTAAACCATGATCACACAATATCATACTTCATATGCATAAAAACACCTAGATTAATCATATAAACAATATCAATTCAAGAAAATGAATAAGATCAACTTACTTTAGTATCAAGCATGACAGCACAAAGTATACCAGTATTATCCATAGCAGTCCTTAAGTTATCCAAAGTCTCCTGATGATACTCATACGACCCATGCGAAAAATTAAACCTAGCAACATTCATACCAGCTCTCAAGAGCTTCTCAACCATAGGAACTGATCTAGAAGCTGGCCCAAGTGTGCAGACTATCTTAGTTCGCGGCCTTTTCACTCCTATCTGTTGCAGACTTTGATCAGTCTTCATTTGATCCATTTTTTCGACTTGATCTAAGCAAATTTCTTAGCTCAGATCAAAATTTAGTAACTTGGTTGATAGTTTTTTTTGTGGAGAAAACAAGCTTGTTTTGTGCTGTGATTGGAGGATAAGAAATGAAAGTGATGTCCTAGGGGACCCTTTCAAGATTTAAAAATCTAGCTTGTGTTTGTTTATTTATTGGCACATGGTGGATGATGCATCACATGTACACTAACACACATGAGATCTGTGATGATCTACCAATCAATGTCTTTTAACCTTTTTGGTTTAACTTTTAAGTATGGTTCTTTTTGCATAGTTCTTCAGTTAGAAAAGTGTCAATCTTATACAACTAGGTACAGTATGTCAATATCTATCAGGTTGCGAGAACTTAACTTTGTTCGATCGAGACGCTCTTATAACATGGAACTTTTGGTTTTTCAAAAGACTCAAAGCACTATTTGACATGGACTTGCCATATTGTGCCCGAATGGATCTAAAGTTCGTGACGTATCCCATCGTGTATACACTTTAATGTCGCAATTTTCATTTTTTATTTTTAGATTGTATATGAAAGAAATAAAGTTTGTCACTACACAGAAATACCCAATCCCGCCTGAACAAGTTGCAAGGATTTGTTAAATACACAAACAAGAAAAATATATTTGATTGCCACATTTTAAAAAGACATGCTCAAACAACATGTCCTATATCCCATTTTATTAAATTGATCCTCTTCTGACAACTAACACCGCTAAAGTTAATTTTGAGTATTTGGTGATCAAATAATTAGATCTTGAAAACATTAAATTAATACACAAGTTGAATACATCAAAAGTTACTCTTACTTGCTATATTAAAATTTTCAACACGTTGATTCTCAAACTTGTTAGGTTACTAGTAATTTTTAGCATTTCATAACCTAGTAAACATAGTCGACATTTCAAGCTGACTAAGAACATTGCAAAGCTAACTTGACTAATGACTTATTACTATTTGAAAAAACCTTTTAAATGATTTTTTGCTTTGCGCTAGAGAGTTGGTGAAAAACTTTTTTTTGCTTAAGACTTGTAAATCACAAGCGTTCGAGACATAAGACTTGATAAGTATTAATTGTTTTAAAAAGCTTTTAGATAGCTTCTTTGCATTGAAGGACTTTTGCAAACATAAGTTTTTGGATGATAAAAGTAATGGGAAAATTGCAAAATCAAAAAGTGTTTTAGAGGTAGAAGCATTCTGGATGCTCTTATCCCAGGCGACTACCTTTGTAGATAGTCTGAAATCATCGCGGGTGAACCTCCGTGTCCACAAGGCTAATAAACATAGTTCTTAGTGTTATATTTAGCAAACGTTACATACTGACTATAGCTTGCTCTCGAATACCACCAAAGTTGGTTAATATCTCCAAGTTTATAAATTTATCCTCGTATCGACAACAAACCATTAACACTTTGAAGAAGAATTAACATGAGTTGTTTACTCTCAGTCTTGCAAGGTTTTGCTATGGATAGTAGTTGGATACATATGAAAGAAAGAAAAAAAAAAGTTGATCAGTGTACCGGTAACTTAACTCTAGATACTGTTAGCGTCTTACACACTTGGTTCTCAAACTTTCTCATACTTCTGACTGTGATAAAACATCTACCACGACAAGGATTATCGATCACGCATAAACCATAAGCCAACAACTAGCAACATAAAGAAGAAAAACCGGGAGTTTTGTAAGGAAAAAAAAAAAAAAAAAAAAACGGGAATTTTGTGAATGAATGTAACGGGCAAAAGCTAATGTTGAAAACTGCTGCACTAACCCAAACTCCCAAAGTATCTAGCTATGCTCATCAGTGGCGAAGCTTGGAATTTTTAAGTGGGGGGTCGGGATCTAAATTTTTTTTTTCCTAAGGCTATATTTCAGGTATACCGAAATTTTCGGGGGGTCGAAACCGAATATACCGAAATTTTTCTACACGAAAACTATATACCCCCCTACATCGCAAAAAAAAATTTCGGGGGGTCGGGCGCCCCCCCCCCCCCCCCCCCCCCCCCCCTCGGCCCCTTAAAAGCTGCGCCACTGATGCTCATAAGCTTGCTAAATAAACCGGCTAGTCAATGTCCTTAAACTAAGGAGGATTAGAAGGTTGTATTCCTTAATATAGTTTCTACACGACCTTCAACCCATTTGACCCAGCTGACCCGTTCAAGATAATACACAATCCGAATTTATAAGTATATGGGTGAAAATTTCACCTCCACCGGGTATGAATACATCCTCTTCGTTATTTGTACCAAACTGAGCCAAAATCTACAAATTAACGAGTATGCTAGTGTCGCATCCCGATTAACTGAGATTTCAGCATAGATCTTCTTACTATTTTTCCTCACCTGTCCCGTTTTTATCCGCTCCAGTTCAACTTCAACAAACCAGTAGAAGAAAACTTGCTAAAACTCAACCCAAAAGACCGATTGTACCAATCAATTGAACAATTAAAGGATGAATAGCCAATCGAGTACAAGATTCACAGGCTTCACAAATCCAATCGACTGATAAGATTTGATACTAAATACGTACAATTAGACAACTATGACCATTACACCCATTGTTCATCTCAAGTTGTCGTAATACTTCAAGGGCACTTGGATGCTTCCTAACGAATTTAAACAAAGTGCAGTTACACGTGTTGGATTTTCCTACGGCATTCAGCTGACACGTGTGATCAACCTTCCTATGGCATTAAGCTAACGTGTTTACTTAGACTTCCTACGGCAATCTTGTAACAAGCCTTTCAAAACTTGCCAGGTCATTCAACTACCATTCGCCCAATCTGCAGATTCATCTCCCGACCCTTCACATACTGAAGCTCCCATTAATAGATCCACAATAATCATAAGGTTGACAACAGCCAACGATCAAAAACACATGTATACCTGAATTCCAAAACAAACCAACTAAACACATAATACAAGTAGATCAATCTATATGCATTAACCCTGAAATTAAAATCCTACACAATAGCCATTCTATTTTACCATATCACCGTCACGATCACAAACAAAACATCAATCACCAGAATATTTATAAAAACATCAATCGCCATAATAATTTATAAAAACATCAAACGATATAGAGAAACAATCGTTTAAGATTTAAGTAAAAATTATCATCAAAGTATGTAATAACAACAGATGTAACATCAAAAGTATCTTTAATTTGTATCTAACTTATCCGATCCCTTTATTGTATACATACATAAGCCAAAAGCACGATTTCTAAATAGTATCATCGTCATCATGAGGCTCATCTTTATGGGGTGTTTGGATCAGCTTATTTAGCCGCCTTATGGCCTTATTTGACTTTGGAAAAGCCGATAAGCTCACTTTTTGCAGCTTATGACCTTATCAACTTCACCTTATTGGCTTAAGCCAATAAGCTAAACCTAATAACCTCTAAAAAGTGAACTTATCGCCTTTTCCAAAACCAAATAAAAAACCCATAAGCCAGCTAAATAAGCTAATCCAAACGCCCTATTACTCTATCTAACACTCATTTCTTAATCCTACGAACCCTTTTCGCCCCCCACACCTCCAACCTCCCTTTCGGACACCCACACCTTTCACGAAAAATCAAAACAGTCCGTCCATTAACCGGCGCCATTTTCCTCAACTCCGCTTCCAGCTCCTCCTTACACCCACCCTCCCCAAACTCCAAAGGCACCACATGATCCATATTCACCCATCTCTTCGCCCCTAAAAACTCGTACTTAACACACTCCTCACTCTCCAACTGTATATCAAACTCCACCCCTTTCCTCAACCCTCTACACCCCTTCCTACCACATTTCCTACTTTTCGCTTCGAAAAACTCATAAACAACAACCATAACTAAAAATCCGCTGAAAGCGGAAACTGCCCCGATCAGGTACGCGATCGGGGCATCATAAACAATATTAAACATCACATCACTTATATAAGGTAATATATGTAACAACAGATGGTTATATATATTATATATGTTATATATAATGTTTCTGTAAGGCGATATTAGATAACCTAAGGAAGCTAGAACTAGGATTAATATAAGTATGTCTAGTATTGCAAAAGGTGACCATGACGTGTCACAAGGTTTTTTGATCGGGTCATATGAAGTAGATGTCGGTTGTTGTTTTTTGGTTTTGTTTTTGTTTTGTTGGTGTTGGTGTTGGTCGAATGCGCGGCAGAATTGGATTAGGCTGCGGCAGTCGACGATGGGGAGTCTCATGTTGTTTGGATTTGTTTTTTATTTTATGATGATGAAGTGATTTGGTGATGGTTATTTTGGAAAGATTGGTGTTTGTTTGGTTGTTTGACTTGGAGAAATGTGTGTGAAAAATGGAAGGGAAATGAGGGAGAGATGTGTGTGGATTGCGAGGATGGAGAAGGTGTGTGGTTTGTGACTTGTTGAGTCCTTGTTGTATGGTGAAGTTGCAAGTTTGTACCCTCTTTTGAATTTACTAGGACGGTCATCATCTAGGACGCGTCTTATGAGATTTAAGGGAGATTTTGTTCGTTCAAATGTTTTGTTAACGACAAATATATAAAACGTATTAAGTAAAAGTTCAAGCAGACAAGTTTTAAATTTAAGTTATTCTTTATCAATAATCACTGTGTGTACATGAATATCTAAAACTTGCATAATGATCAAAGAAAGTCTTATCATATATAATGCATGAAACTACTGCATTATTCTATAAAACCTTACATATTTCATAACCTTTGAAATTTTTTTTACTTACATTTGATTAAATAAATTACTTTCATTTTAAGAAAATATTTTAATCCTCATTTGACTAACTAGTCAAGAATCTTCCATTTTAATTTAAATGCGATCTTGCATGGAGAACTAGATCAGTCATTTTGGCAATAATCAAAGACTAATAAAGTGTTTTTGCATGAAAACATAATTACCACATTTAGGGCCGTGTGTGTTAAACAATTTAAGCAAGCATCTTAGCCCTTTAATCTCGGCTTTTTCCATGCATCATAAGAGAGGAAAAATTCATAACAAGATATGAATGACCTCTTAAAAATGGATCTATTTTGGCTTGCATATGACTGACGATAACCTCAAGACGGACGGATCCCTTTAGGCCTTTAGGTATCCGTGAATCCGTCCCCCTCTGGTCCAGCCACACTCTTTCTTATTTAAACAAGCCTTTTGCATAAGATATTTCTCACCCATTGCAATCATCTTTCTAGCAGCTCATTACATTCTTACATACGATTTTCTTTGATCATTATCTTGTTTTACATTCATTCTAAGTGATCCACTTCTCAAGCAGGGGAAGGACACAACAAGTTACCAAGTTTTTTGTGTTGTAGCTTTTAGTTTTGTGCTTGCAATATTGTTGTGTTGTTATATATTTCATTACCATACTTCAAAGTTCATAATACACTAAATTTAGAGAGATAGGTTAGTATTTTAATCCTCAAAATACATAGAGAGAAAAGTTGGTTCTACCTAGATTGGGACTCGATATCTAGCTTGTATCGGTAAAAGTTTAAATGATGTTGTACAGTTTTCTCCACCAAAAAGGGAGCTTGTACACATAGTGAAGTGAACTTTCAAGTCGAAAACTCAAGGATTGAAGTAGGGTAAGGAAAGAGTTTCGTTACCAATAAATTCTTGTGTTGTGGTTTAATCTTTCTTTTATTTACTTCTTGTCTTGCACTTACTTTACATATTATCTTTGTTTGAGTTCATAATAAGTTTTTTAAACTAAGTTTTTTAAAATGCTAAAACTATTCAACTCTTGTAAGGTTTGACCTTAAAGTACGAAAGTTACTTAAATGGTCGTATTTAGAGCATCCACTATGATAAACCTTTAAAAATGTTTATAATTATGCCACATCACAAACACATAAACCTTTTAGACTTATAAACCTATTTCCACTATAGATAAACTTGTTAAAGCTTTATAAATATATAACATAACTCAATGCATTAATTGTGAAGAGGTCTAAGATATTAGACATCTTCATGCCATGTAAGCATGAAATAGATGTCCACTATGATTAACAATATTATGGACCTCTTCATATTTTTATAAAGCTTTTTATAAACCACCATAGTGGATGCCCTTACTACCCATCCGTCTTATATTAAATGTCCACAAAAGAATTTTTGGATATCCTAAATTAAGTGTCCATATTACAACCAATGAGATAAGACTTAGTTGGGTAAAAATGATACTTGATTGGTGGAGAGTGTAGTTAGTGGAATTTCTTAAAATTTTGTGCATTTTAAAAGTGGACACTTAATATGAGATGAGACGGAGAGAGTATTACTTTAAAGTGATTATTTTGCCCAAAATTGTTTTGATCTACCCGACCAATAGTTTGTATTCAACACGGTTCTTGTATTCATCGTTCATTTATTGCATCCATTTACTTTTTGGCTTAGCTTTTATTGAGAAAGAAATTTCTATCTTATTGCAAAAATTGACACTTGCAGTGATTTTTGCATTTGTTTGGCCTCTTGATAGACATCACCTACTAACCAATTGATGGTGCTTTAATTAAAACGTTTTCTAATAGCAGAAGAAAGTGTAAATGTGAATTTTGGGATATTTTGGACTTGTTTTGATAATTAAAAGCAATCGACATGTAAACTTTAATTACTAGCAAACGTAACCTATGAACGTCGACAATCGACTATTGACCGGTCTACATGTTTCGTTAATTTTATAGCAATGAATGGAAATCAATTAACTCAAAGTGGCCTCGGCAAGTTAGTCGTGGACGGAACCAAAGTGGGTTGTGTGAGTTTACGGTACATTCACAGATTTTAACAATGTTATTTTAGTTTTGGTACAAAATCTTGCTTTTTCATATAAGCATCCGATCTTAAGCTTGTTTAGCTTTTTCTAATGTAGTTGGTCATTTATGTTCTGATTTTGTCTTCCAATAATATATATTTTTCTATTTTGAACAATATTAGAATCTTTTTACAAAGTTTTCTGCTCTGAAAATCAATTCAACACTGCATAAAGCATCATCTCAAAGTTGTTAACTTGGAGTTTTCGCAAACATAAAAAGTAGATTTCCACCACTGAAGTATGCTGTTAGAGTAAGAAATCATACCCGAACTCGACTTTATTAAGATCTTGGATTGGTCGGGTTCGATCTACTCGGGTCAGATCCATTCGAATCCGAACTAACCCAAATATAATGCTAAAAAATAGGCAAGTTTTACAGGTTTACATATAGATATTTTATAAAAGGTATGTAAGGAAAATATAAAATCCCTTATTCAGGTTAACCAAATCGACTTGAACCCGAGCTATACAAAAAAATTTAACCCGATATTCAACCTTATTTTGCATTAGGGTTACGTGGATTGATCAGAATAAGGTGAATAAGATTATTGACCCGAATATCTCGATTCGTGCTTAATTGGGTTCGGGTCAAATCAGCATTTTTTTACACCCTAACTAGAGTATACTCTGTATACTGTTAATGACACTACCTTAGGCTCAGCACAATAGTGACCATGGGCGACATTCATTTTACCCGTCACATTAGTTTTCTCTCTCCGATGACTTACATGCGATTTTTTACCCCAGTAAAATAACTTACACTACAAAAAACATACCCCACAAATATTATTTTTTAATTAATAACACACATACAAAACGTATATTATTTCAGTTGCAGACACGACCAAAATCAAACAAAAAAAAATGCTCGACCACATCGTGACCAACATGCCACAATAGGGCGATCGACAGACAAGTTGGTCGACCAATCGGTCGAGAACCCTTATTGCGCCCAACCTTATGTGCCGTTTGGTTAGTTGGTGGGTTTACATTAGAATTTGTATTTTGTGGAAAACTAGAAGGGGGGTTGAATAGTTTTACGTCTTTTTAATTAGTTGTAAAAATAGTTTTAGTGTTTTAAAACTTAGATTCGATAATATGTGATCTCAAGTCTTGCACAATATAAATAAGTATCAATACGAAATATATAATAATGATAAGCAGTGTTCTAAAAGGCGCGCCTTGGCGCCGCAAAGGTCTCGCAAAGGCGTGAGGCGTCACCTTCACGCCACGCAATAGACCAAGGCGTCGTCTTAAGGCTTGGCATGAGATGAGGTGCGATAAGGCGCGATAAGGTGTACTGGTATTTGAGACGTTTAGGGGATTTACTAGTAATTGGAATTTGGGCATCGTAGTTTAGGTTTACTGGTATTTGGCGTTTAGAGTTTACTAGTATTTGAAGAAGATTGCAAATATAAAGAGAGTTTCTTGGCTTTATTGCTTATGTATAACACTTTTTGTAAACTCGATGTATATGAAATATGATATACTAATGAAATATAATATAAATCTACAAAAACTTTTTGCCGCCTTAAAAACGCCATGTCGCCACGCCTCACGCTAAGGCTTGAGGCTTGACCATACCGCCACGCCACGCCTCACGCTATTTATAACCTTGATGATAAGTAACAATAATAAGTAAGAGATGGAAAGATCGAACCGCGAGACAAGAGATTTATAGTGGTTCGGCTACAAGGACACCTTCCTTGCCCTACTCCACTCCCCGAGCACCTAACTCGAGAGTTTTCTTCACTATATCAACAAGCTCCCTTATGGCGGAGAAAACCTTACACACCAATTTACACACCAATATTCACACCAATCTACACACCAATTTACACACCAATCTACACACCAATAATCACACCACAACACCTTCACACCTTCTACACACCTTCTTCAAATCAATCTACTTCACACCTAGCTTCTTCACACCAATAGATTTCCTAGCTTTTCTTCTTCACACCAAGCTATCAACTAATCACACAATCTATATCTAACACAACTATCTACAAGCAAGTATTCACAACAATCTTCACAAAGAATATGTAAATAATCTTGATGCTACACCAACAACTTTGATGTGGAGATCACAACAAGTTGTAATACTTCTTGTCTAGGAAGATAGAAGTATTCTTCTCTTGCACTTGAGAGGATGGAAATTGGATCACTTTGAAACAAAGAATATATATACACTTATGATCAAAGGATGAGAGAATAGAGAATTAGATCTGGATCAGAAAGTTTTGAAGTGCAAAAGGTGAGAAAAATCTGAGGGATGAATCAGTATTTAAAGGGGGGAAATACTGTTTTGGAGCGTGGCCGGTCCCCTTAATTGTAGGCCGGTCCCCTTAATGATTAAGGGGGCCGCCTAGTAAAATTAAGGGGGCCGCCCTCCTGAACGTTGGGTTTATTTGTCTTTTTGTGGGGAAGGTTTTTCTGGATTAGATTTGCCATTTTTGATTGGAAATTTGAATTCATATATTTATAATGAATTAAACATATTACTTTAATTCCAAAAATGTTTTGTAAAAGATATAAAATGTTTTGTGACATTTTATAAAAAATCTAGTGTTTAAGAAAATTGTTCCTTTGATCATAGAATGCAATAAACACTTTGTTTATTCATACCTTAAGTGATTTGGAAGCAAAGACAAATATTAAGCACTAAAAACTTGTTTACGTCATAAGTTTTAGATTAATGAGTTTATGCTTTATAATTATCAAAACATAGAGACATTGTTAATATGCTAACAATGTTTTAAGACATTATTTATGTCAACATATTTGAATGTAAAGTTGTAGATTATGATTAAGATTTGGATTTGATTAGGTGAGAGAAAAAATTATATTTAATTATAAATATTATTTTTAATTGTTAATGGTAGATTAAAATAAAGATTTGTTATTTAAATATATAGATTTATATATTAAAAATTAATATTTATTTATAAAGTTAAAAGAGAGATAAAGAGAAAAATATATATGGGACCCATTAAAAATCAAAAATCATGAAATCTCACATATTGAGTAAGGTTTTCTCTCTCTTCTACTATTTGAGACTCAATACCAAATTTAATGTTAAGTGTTTTGTACCAAACATATTATATGAGTCCAAAACCTAATCCCTTTGCTAAAACCCCCCAACCAAACTGCCCGTTAGTTTTTGCATGTTATGTTAAGTACAAAACTTTATTAGGGGGTTGGCAATGCACCCCACACCCCATCACCCTTCACTCACAAACTACCAATCCCCTTATGCCACATCACCCTCCCACTTTTCCCTTCACTCACTCATTTTTTGTTGGCGGCACACCCCTCACCCTTCACTCACTTTTTTTTTTTCATTTTTCATTTTTATTTTTTAAATTCTATTAAAATTTATTAAAAACTAAAATTCATTAAAATTAAAATAAACATTACATAATATTATTAAAAAACATAAAATACCATTACATAATACTAAAAATCTAAACTTCATCGTCCACCTCGAGGTATGCTAATTGTTGAGCGTGAACATGCTCCATAAGATCAAATCTGACACGAAAATGTGTATCCTCATCTCGTATCTCGCCTAAAGCTGCTTCGTCAAACACCGGTTCAATTGGAGGATCCCGAATATGAACTGGCGAGATTGCGTTACCGGCGTTATGTATAATCATGTTATGCAATATGACACACGTATAAACTATTTTTCTAATTCTTTCTATCGTGTGTGGCCGTAAGGGTCGATTCAGTATACTCCATTTACCCTTGAGAACACCAAATGCCCGTTCAACATCCTTTCGAGCCGACTCTTGTAATTTCTTGAACTTTTTTTCCTTCGGGTCGGTTGGATATTTGAACGATTTAACAAACGTAGACCATGCCGGATATATGCCATCACAAAGATAGTAGCCACGCTTGTACGTATGGTTGTTCACAACAAATGGGCACTTAGGTGCCGTACCATTACGCTCGGTGAGGAATAGTGGAGATTGCATCACAACGTTTATATCGTTGTTTGAACCCGGCGGTCCAAAGAACGCGTGCCATATCCACAAATCTTGAGACGCCACTGCCTCCATCATAATCGTGGGGTATTGATGGTCACCCCTTTTATATTGACCCCTCAATTCTATTGGACAATTCCTCCAAACAAAATGTGTGCAATCTAGGCTACCGAGCATACCCGGAATGTGATGTCGGTCTTCGTGCGCTTCGTACAAACATGCAACATCATGACTTGTTGGCCTACGTACAAAATCTCGAGCATATAACTCAATAATAGCATCACAAAAAATTGAAGGCATTCACGTGAAGTTCTTTGCGCCATTTCCAAATATTCGTCAAACTCATCCGGTGGTGCACCGGTTGCGAGTTGTTTAATGGCAGACAAACATTTTTGTATGGCCGTGAAACTTTTTTTTATTCTAGCATCGTAACCTTCCTGAAAATACTCGAATCTAGCCTCAATAGCTTGCGTTATTTTTAAAAATAAACTTTTAGGCATACGATACCTATCTTGAAAAAATTCTTCGTCGAATTTTGGATCTTCACTAAAATAATCACGATGCAATCTTTGTGCAGCAGAGATCCGATTGCGTTTCACTGATTTTCGTGTCGACCCAGCCGTATCTTCTTCATCTTCGTCAATTGCGTCGGCAAAAAATTCGAGACTAGTATCGTTAGACCACTTGAACGGCTCTTCTAGAAAAAAAGTCGAACCAATTTTTTTGTGCTCCATAAACTTGCGGTTGAAACGGATATTATTTTTCAATCAGATGTTTTTTTTTTTTGGAACCGAATTTTTTTTTTTTTTTTAGATCGGTTGTTGTTTGGTTTTTTTTTTTTATGTTTTGTCAATGTTTTTACCAAGTATATATATACACAACAAAAGAAACTAGCCGTTGCCCTCTCCCAACGTCCCTTTTTTGATTTCCAACGTTCAAAACAAGCTCGGTAAGCTTCCCCAAAAATTGCCTCTCCCGTGCGGTAGGATGGGGAGGGCGGCGGTGTTCCCGTGCGGTGGGGATGCCGCACCGAGCCTCCCCGCATGCATTGCCAATGGCCTTACTAGTAAATACGTAATTTGGTAGTGAAGGGGGCAAAATGAGTAAGAGAGAAAAGTAAAAGGTCAAATAAAGCAGCAGAAACTAATAGACTTTTTCTGATTTGGTCATGATGGAGTGTGTGTGGGTATAAACTGAATGTACACGTGTTTATCTTGTTGCGGACGCGGCTTCACACGTGTCAACTTCTTTTACAGATCTACCTACATTAATGCTTGGTTCTTAATTTTTTTAGTAAGAAAAATATAGAAATAAGAGGAAATATTTTCAGCTAATTTTTGTTGGAAAACATTTTACTTCAATTTAATTACTTTTTGATTTGGTAATATTTTCACTCACATGTGCCAACTCCTTTTTCAGATCTACGTACATTAATGCTTGGTTCTTAATTTTTTTTAGCAAGAAAAAATATAAAAATAGGAGGAAATAATTTTCAGCTCAGTATTGCGGGAATACATTTTACCAAGAGTTTTCAAGATCCTTTTTTGCAAATTGAGATCATAAAATCGGATCGGGATCATAAGATTCTAATATAATATAGTTTTGTTAGTAGTCTTTATAATATTATACAAATATATAAATTATTGTATATCATAAACACAAAATTATATAAATGTTCATAAAAATTTGTCATAAATTATGATTATAAAATGTTTAAGAAAATTAACATGTTGTTTTTTAAATTCTACAAAACACCAATCTACAAATTTATAGTTTTTTAAGATTTTTGTTTAAAAAATGTAAGATATGATCGGATTAGATCTTAAGATCCTATGATTAAGATCAGTATCCTATAAGATCTTAAGCTTCAAAGATCTTACGTAAGATCCGTGATCGTTTTTGCAGTGACGGCGATTAACATGTGCAAGTGGTGCAACCGCACCGGGCTCCCCTTTGTAAGGGCCCCCATTTAATAGACATCCGTTAATATTTATAATTTATATATAAACATTTTAAATTTTAGTGTATTTTTTAAATATCAAAATTGAACCGGACCACATATAAAAGATAGAAGACAAACTTTGGGTCACATACAAAAATAGTGAAAAACTTGAATTATAGGGGCTCATTTGTGATTTTGCACCGGGCCCCCCAAATCAATGGAACAGCCCTGCGTTTTTGCTTTGCAGTATCGTAAAATCGTAAGATAATAAGATCATGATTGAGATCTTGACAACTATGCATTTTACTTTAACTCAATTACTTTTCTTTTTCAATCATATATATATATATATATATATATATATATATATATATATATATATATATATATATATATATATATATATATATATATATATATATATATATTTCTTAACGTGATAATTGAGAAGACAATCATTTTTGTTTCATTTAATTTTCTTTCTTAAACGATATTCGAGAACAATATCTTCTTTATGCAAATCACCTCCCTTAAGTGAATCAAGTTCCATTTTTGAGTGCCCGATCTGGTTTAGTTAGGTGTATATTCCTTTTGCAAAGAAAATGAAAAACAAAAAAGTTACAATTGATTATGTAAAATGACAAAAAAAACGTAAGTAACTTTTTTTCTCCACGTGGAACTCATTTTATATACAAGGACTGACGTACTTCAAAGTTTGCATATTCTAAAATTTGGTACTAAATACATAACTATTATACAATGCTTGATACATTTTGTTTAAAATCACATGTGTTATACGATAAGTATTAGGATATTAGGCCCGTTGTGTGTTTAGCCTGTGTGTTTAGCCCGTATGTATCCTATATATTATCTGATGTAACGATTATTGAATGAATGAATAATCGTTACATTAGATAATATATAGGATACATATGGGCTAAACACACATGCCAAACACACAACTGGCCTAATACCCTAGTACTTATCGTCTAACAACATGTTAATTTACTTTTAAATTGCACACGAGCTCACTATATTGCTAAAATCATTTCGGTCTTTTAAGCAATTTAATTTGTTAAAGATTATGAAATGTACATACTGTATATCTTTGTAAAGAAACAAAACAAGTACACGTTTAATTTAAGACGAATAAAGTATTAAAGTTATACACGAGTGTGATGCTTAACTTCTTGATTCAATACTACAAACCAACAACTTTTATTTATTATTATTTATTTT
The DNA here is from genome assembly GCA_030686995.1 of Artemisia argyi. Taxonomy (NCBI): domain Eukaryota; kingdom Viridiplantae; phylum Streptophyta; class Magnoliopsida; order Asterales; family Asteraceae; genus Artemisia; species Artemisia argyi. The sequence goes on from CM060686.1 coordinate 22,228,472, forward strand.
TTTCTTTTTGTTTTTGAACAACCAATCTACATCAATTATATCAACCTTTTGAGCGATTAAGTAATCACCGATACAACCATTTATCTTTATTCGTGGTCAAATATGTACCAACAAAAACGAATCTGTGATTCTTTTGTTGACATAATCTACATCAATTATATCTTCAAGGGACGGATACAGCAATGCTGAAACATATTATGATCACACACTTTGAATATTCATGTGCAAGAAGATAATATAATTATATGAGTACAAATGTTTGGATATTCACGTCCAAGAAAAAATAAATGGTGCACTAACTAGACCAAATTTATTATTTGAATCGCTTTATGTGCTGTTTATTTATTCAGCTAATCTGAATCTAAATCTGAACCGCACATCTGAATCTGTATCTAAGGTGTAAATGTCTGAATCTGAATCTGAATCGAAAATCTTGTTAAAGTAAGCTGTTGTGTCATTTGCTTGCTCGCACTTTTTTTTTATTTTTTTTATTTATTTTTTTTTTTTTGTCAACAAAAGGCAATAAAAGACATTAAGGGGTGTTTGATAGCCTTTGAATTGGACCATTAAGTGAAGAATATATGAATCGGTCAGATCATTGTTGTTTGATAAAAATATAGAAGGCGCTGAACCAAATTGAAAGCTTCTGGATCAGGCAGGGCGAAAATCACGCAAAATCATTCAGTACCCACATTTCTCTATTTTATCCTTTTGTCTCTAGTTATTACTTTATTACTGTGTATTATTCTTTTTATATTGGATTGAGATATTCTAATGTTAAGCTCAACATGACAAGGACTTGTCATGTTGTCTCATATACTCCAACTATTAGTGGATCTTTTATTTTTAATTTAAAATAAATCATTTTATGGAGCCCACATTATCTTATGTGAGACAACATGACAAGTCATGTTGAAACTCCTCTATCCTTTTATTTAGTCAAAGAAGAAAACTTGTAGTACTTGGCAAGTTTGCATGATAAGTATATAAAGTTTATTTTTAAGAGCTTTGAAACTATAAAACTATTACTCCGTATTATATATATTTTTGAACCTAGCTATAGAATATGACTAAAACAAATAGTATTATTAGCTGCCATGTGAGAACCTAGTACTTTAGGTGAGCTTTTGTTCGAGCCAATGTCTCCTTATTCTATTAGCTTTAAAGGTAAACCGCAGTTGTTCCGTTTCAATTTACACTAATTGAGTACGAAGGATAAAATGGTAATTTCAATTATTCAGAATGTTGATTCAGAAGAATTTTCAAACGGTCATTTTTGTTCAGGATGTGACTCATTCAGAATCTTTGAATTGTTCAGCACCATGCTTCATTCAGCGCTAAATTATATTGATTTATCAAACAGCCTGTAAGACACCTTTCTCAAGTCTAGACCATTAAGATGTAATTGCCTCTAACCGCGTCTGAACGAAAAAAAAATGTCTGAACGCTCAAAACGTCTGACCGATTAAGAGGTTTTGCTCGTTAAAAGGCATTCAGAAGCTGTTAAGACATTAAGAAAGAAAGAAAGAAAGAAAAAGAAAAGAAAAGAAAAAAAAAAAAAAAAAAAAAAAAAAAAAAAAAAAAAAAAAAACTTAGTCATGCATGTTGTGTTAAAAGTGGTAAATTAATTTATGGAAACAAGTACAACTTCTCATCCCGAAAATGTATTAACAAGAGACACTAGGAATGTTTTTAAGAATATTATTAGAAGGCTATAACATAACTCTTGTAATATCTTTGTGTTGTTCTTAATAAATTTTGTTGGGTGTGAACTTTAATTCAAAAAAGTAATATTTTAAAATTCGGTTTTCTAGCTGACACCGGCGAGCTACTTGTTCACGGTTCAGCCGATTTAACCGAGTTTTTTTCTCAAAACCGGCTTCTGGTCACTTGACTTGCTCACAGTTCAACCAGCCGGGTCAAGCCGAGTTTTAAAACATCGAAGAAAAAGTAATAAAGAAAAATTTATTTTGTAAAATGAAACTGTGAGTATTGAAATAGGAATGAATTTGCATACATATCATCACTCGTGAGTCGTGAGTTTAGAATATGCATGAGTTTATGAGATTTAATTCAATTTTATGATTTCAAACCAATAAAATACAATACAACTTAAAAAAAAAAAAAAAAAACAGGGAGTTTATAGTGGCCTGGCTTGTTATGGCCTATAGGCTTTTACGTTAGTCCACAGTCTTTTTGTTTTGGGAGGTTGGCATGAAAACAAGTTGTATTTTATCGAAAACAATAGAGTGAACGACTTTACTCTTTCGCCATAATCATTCAATTCATATCACAACCATTAACCATAACATTAGTGTTGCATTATCTTAAGCATTGTGTAACATTACTAGTAGGCTCTTTTATATATAACAAAAGGAAAGGAAAAAAAAAAGTTACATTGAATATAATTCAACCGAATATGAAGAAACCATGCGATGTTAAAAGTCAAAGTAGCTAGATTCCGATTCAAATGGAGACATAAATTAATCTCAAAAGTACACTCAAATATGGGGATATCAAATAGTACACTCAACTTATCGTACTTTATTCTCTTAGAAAAAAATAATAATAATAAAAAATAAAAAATTATCTTACTTCTGAATTATTGCTTTTGTACATTTAAGTCCAATAGTTTTACGTCTTATGATTTTAATCCGCAACGAGCTAGCTATTTATATCAAGGTTTTCAAGATCGAGATCCTGATCTTAGGATCTTACGATTTTATGATCTTACGAGAATTAAATTATCTTTCTATAGACATGCATTGTTATATACTTTCGACGAACATTTTTTTACGACGATTTTTTTTTTTTTTTTTTTTTTCAAAATTTCAGTCCAGAAAAATCATATATGATTTGTAAAAATCATATGTGATTTGTAAAAATCAAATCATATGTGATTTTTACGAATCATATATGATTTTTTTGAGCGGAAATTTTAAAAAAAAAAAATCGTCGAAAAAAAAATTCGTCAAAAGTATATAACAATGCATATCTATATAAAGATGATTTAATTCTCGTCGCGATCATATTTTTTTTGTAGCTTGAAGATTTACCGTTTGCAAGATATGTTGTTTTAAAAAAATGTGAAAAATAAAAATGAGTGGTTTTATAACAAATATGAGTTATATATTGGTCTCATCTCTTTATATCTAACTTCTTTCACCTTGAAGCGATTAAGTCTTTATATGGAGTATTAACCAAGATCACAACCATGTTTTAAAATCAAGATTGACATTTTACATATGAGGATCTTCTATATATGCCTGATCAATGTTCAATTCCTACAACTAATTAAGGCAATCAAGAAAAATACTTTGATGTTATATTATAATAAAGAACCAACGAAGCTCGATCCATAACCTAAAGAAAACGTACTAATATGAACTGGAAAACAAATATAGAAACACTATAAGTGAAGCTGCTAAACAATGTTTTTCGGGTAAAACATTGGTTACATGATGAATTATGTGTTAAAAATTGGTAAATTTTGTCATTACATAATTAAAAGTACGTATACGTCAATTATTATGATAGAGAATGACATGCAATAAACAACACTTGGGGGATCAAGGGTTTTGGGAATGAGAAATAGAAATTGGATTGATTGAGTGTGGTTGGTTAGTTAATATGGGTTTTAAATATTGGAATGATGCCCTAAAATTGGATTTAGTTTGATATGCAAGGGTATAATAGGCAACTCACTTTTATGACTACACTTTAGTTAATCAACCCAAGAGTGATAGTTTAAGAACCAACTGCGAACTTTACTTCGCAACTTGAGCTTATCTTCTCTGATACGCTAGTTATTATTGGCGCGACAACCAATTAACCCACTAACCAAACCCATTTACACACCATAATTACATAAACCCTTATACAGACCATCACCAGAAAATAAAAAACCAAACACTCATTTCCAGTACTCAAAGACCCAACTCAAATTCTAACAATACAATATATTTTGGGGATAATGTGATCACTGATATGGCAGATGTGCCTAGCCCAGGTTTTTCTTAACGCATCCAAAAGACACACACACACAAAATGAAGCCAAATCAGTGATCACATTATCTCTAAAAAATATTGTATTGTTAGAATTTGATTTGGGTCTTTGAGTACCTGATGCGTGGGAATTGCACCAGGCTTTACCTCTCGAGGGATCTCGAGAAGCTTACAACCCCCACCAGGCAGTGTACCTGATCGATGTAGTATAGTATAATGACAAGTACCGGGGGATTGATCGTTCAGCTAGGAATAGTGTCGCTAGGATTAGAAAACCTAAATACTAGATCTAGAGATTAGGGATGATTCTTTTTGTATTTTTTTTATATTTTTAGGAAAGCAAATTAAAATCTCGGGTTTGAAGGATTTGGGGCGGAATTAGTTGCTAGTCAAATAACCCAATACTAAGATGCAATCAAAATAAAATACTAAAAATGAAAATAAACTATATTAAACTAAAGTTGTGAGCAATATATGGGAGAAATGTGTTTACTTAGATTTCACTACTCCCTAGATATCTTTTACACGTTAATTACTTGTTATAGTTGCGTGGGTGACGGATTGTATTCCTTAATACCATTCATGAGGTGGCGTACTTACTTCCCCAATCCTATGAGTGCCTACTTCACTCCTATGTCGAGCCTGCTAGAAGCTCCTAACATGGGATCATTAGAATTTACTCATGCATTAAATACAACCAATAAAACCTAGTACACATCGGTTCATGTTTCCTAAGACGTTCAAGCATGTTACCAAATGGAGATCTGTCAGTTTTCTTAAGCCTAACATTGAAATCATTCATCCAATACAACCATAAACAAGTAATCAACACATAATTAACATCTAGATTTCATAAGATCTAAGCAAACATAAGATAAATCTAGCCTAGCATGTTGAAATCAAGACAAGCACAAGATATAGACAACCAACACATAGACATATTGATTGAATTAAAAAAAGACTTATCTCAATAGCACATGTAAGGATTCAAGGGTTGAAAACCCTTGAAAAGCTGTAAAATTCGTACAAGGTTCGGCCCTAGGGTTTCTCCACACAAGTTCCTCTCAATGAATGAAAATTAGAAAACTATATATAGATTTTAGGAGGTGACGGCGTCAAGAACAAATGTCTGACGCCGTCATCTCGCCGCCCAATAATTCCTCGGACTGCCTAGATCTACATCTGACGCCGTCATGTAGTCCCCTTTTGCAGGCCGTCACACAATTAACTCTTGACGCTCTACTTGTGACGCCTTCATGTTTCTTCTGGGTCGTCATGGTTTTTACTCTTGATGCCGTCAGGATTGCCTTCTTGACGCCGTCATACACTCTTCCCAGAATGAAAAATTAAGTCTTTGGCGTTTTCTTCACTTTTATGCTCCAAAAACGTCCGAATTGCTTCCTTTTCCAGATTTCACTCCCAAAGTACCTAAAATCACAAAAGGAACGATTTAGAGTAATATTTGATCAAATAAATTCAATTCCGGGCTTAAATGACCCCCTAAAAGTGGTTCATTTTTCGCCTCATCATATACCCTTACACTTGAGATTTGCTTGTCCTCAAGCAAATGCACTTTTATTCTAATCAAAATACAAGTTAGGGGTCATTTAACACTAATATAAAAGTAATTACAACAAATAATCGTTCCACTAAAGACCAAAGACAAGCACGGAGGTCATACACTAGCACCTCACAAATAGTGTTTAGATACTCACTTCTCTCGGGTGTAATAAAGTATAAATTACAATATGGAAATGAGAGATATCTCTCACTACCTGTCATAGCAAAATAGATTACCACAGGCTTGGGAAAGGATCAAACCTCCACCACATGGCGTAAGCACCTAGGATAAACTATCAAAGAGGTCTTTTAAAGGGTTGTAACATTAGGTGTAGGGATATGAAATACACGGTTTTGTTGGATATAGGCAATCTTTACTGTGGCGAATTAACAATCTTGGTTAATTATGTCACACCCCCAATTTACCTGACTTGCAGCGGAATGAAATGCCTGGGAGTGTAACTGTCATAGCACCATAACAAGGAAATATTGAACGACCTAAAGTGTCGTTTGGAAAATACATATCGTTTGATTTATTTAAAAGCATCCAGTGCTACAAAACATAGGTCCCCAAAGGTAGAAACGTTTACAGAAAACAAGTTCAGGAAATGTCAAACGATAATTTACACAAGTGCATGAAAAATCCAAAATGTAGCGCGTCATCCCTGGCACACCCTAATGTGACTCCATGCATGTAATATGATGATGCCTTAGTTACCTGAAAATACATTGCGAAAACGGTCAACACGAATGTTGGTGAATAATCATAGGTTTATGAAATGTAATGTTTGTACGGCCACCACAAGTATAAATGCATGACAAAAGTCACGTAAAATAGTACAATAGACCTTAAGCTCATGACACCGAAGCTATGACTGATGAAATTCTATGCCCCTCCTGAATGTTCTGCCAAACACTCAAATGTAAAAGACATGACATGCATCCGCTTACGGTTGGTAATCACTACCACGGATGGAGGCGTCACCCTCAATAGATCTATCCACTCACTCTCGCTTACCGGCAAATTAACGGTTCATGATGTTACAGGGGACTTATCACATGGCAGACAAGCTACTTAAGCTATGTACATAGGTTTTGATACTTGGGCTCGTACTAAAATGGTGCAATGTATTCTCCCCCGTGGGATTTGAAAACAATGTAAAATGTATACGGGGCTATGAAAACTCACCTCAACTGATGATACTGATGATAATATGAAGTGAACAACAATGTACGGTTAGCTGCCGCAACCTAATATGAATGATGAACGATCTCATTTAGATCACCAAATGATGTTATGAATGTCCATGCTCATGATCCTATACCACTCTACTCTTTGGAAAAACACTTGTGTTATCAAAAATATATAATCCAAGAATTTGGAAAAATATTGCTATTAGAAAATAAAATAAGCTAGTTGCAATATATATACTTATATATATATATCGTATGTTTCCATGTTAGTGTTGAAATCCTCAGGTTGAAATCCTTGAAATATCGTCTTGAAATGATGAAAATATACTTGTAATAACTAATACTTCATTAGTTATAAAATTTGGTACTTGATATTAGTTCTAGCTTCTAAAAGTACTACGTAGTTTTAGTGTCAATTTTTACTAAAAGCTGTCAAAATAAAATAGGTTTTGCCGATATTCAAACGTGAATATCTTTGTCGTTATATGTCCGTTTTACTTGTTCTTTATATCCACGGTTACGTCTTAGTATGTAGTAATATATTTTGGAAAGCTCGGCTCCTCCGAGTTACGTCTAAAGTCTCTTTTTGTCCAATGAAAAACGTCCAACAGCAAATATTTTTCAGAAAAATACTTTTCGTCAACAATCTTGCAAAAATCATAACTTCTTCGTTATAAACTCTTTTTAATCCGTTCTTTCGCCTACGGATTCGTTTTTGAAAGTATTTTCTAAAAATTTTGCCAAAGTTTCCTTGGTGTTTACTGATTTTCCAGAAAATAACAAAATGGGACAGCATGTTTATAAACTTGTTAGAAATCTATTTCTAAGGTTCAAAACTAGTTCCAACTTCAACCAAAACTCTTGCAAACTTCACAAAACTAATCTAATCCTACCATACACCTTCTTAGGGTGCCATGGGTTCCTAATGACTAGAAATCAAGTTAATTTAACAAGGGAACATCTAAATCACAAGCTAGGGTTTGTATGTTTCAAAAGTCTTCAAAAATAAAGTGGTATAACTAGTATGAGCATGAAATTAAGCATGATTACCAAGAGATATAAGTGTTAATTAGAAGAAAACTTGAAAATAAATTTGTATACTCACTTTGAAATATGAGGTGATTGAATGACTAGAAACCTTGGATTACTTGTGTATTTCTTGTATGATTCTTGATTAGGCAAATATAATGAACAACTTTGGTGCTTTAACTTATCAAAAACCTTCACTTGATCTATGTTTTTGGGTTTGGTCGTGGGGTGTAAAAGAGAGAAAGAGATGAGATGATTTTTCTTCTTATCTAAAAAGTGTATGAAATGATTCTTGGTTTAAGTTTATGTAAGTATTTTTGAGGTTTATTAGTATTGTAATAGGAAGTTAATGCATTAGGTTAAGGGGTGTTCATGTGGCCGGTTATGGTGAGAAAGGGGGGGGGGGGGGGTAGGGGTACTTGTGATTTAATTAGAAATCATATGTAGTTTAAGTGTTAGTTTGTGTTATTTGTTAAAATCGGGTACCGGGTTTAATAGAAATAAATGTTCACGAAGTTAACCGAGACAAAATAAAGTCATAATAATGATAAAAATATGTTGAAAATATGTTGGGTACAATTACTGAGTGATCGGGTGATTATTGTTTAGTTTTCACGAAAACCGTCGTTATATTCATAAGCGTACGTTATAAATAAAATAAATTTCCAAAATACTGGGTAACTGAATGTTATAACTTTTATGATGTTAAAATGGATATAAAAATATGTCGGGACCATTGTGGGAATATTTAGATATATTCGTCGTGTATAAACCGGGTGTTAACGTTTACTATAAATACTTATACGTAAAAACGTTAAATGTATCAAATATATAAATTTGAAAATCCTGAGAGTGGTATAACATGAAAATGCTGTTATGATGATATGCAGACTATCTCCAGTCCGTATGCAGTGTCCTTAGCACTAATGAAATGAATTCGCACCTAAACCAATCCGGTTACACGAATTTGAATACCCGTAAACTAAATTTACGATGAAATGAGTAATGCAAGTGAATAGTGAAAACTTTTCCGGAAATGAATAGTGTTCAGTGAATAGTAAATTTCCCAAATGGTTCTCAGAATATCAAATTGACCTCGAAAATGATGAATAGTAAAACGATGAATAGTGATTTATGAATAGTAAAAAGTCGAAGTTTGGGAAAATGACCTGAAATGGTAAATGACCTGTAATGGTGAGTTGTGACATCCGCCCACCCAAATAGGAATTCAGTCCCTGAATTCAGCTAGTGTTGGTCTCGGTAATAGGTTTGGTGAAAAGGTGTGGATATTTGCGTTGCATTTGGTCCTCTCGTTCCCAAGTAAACTCAGGACCTCTTCGAGAATTCCAGCGAACCTTAACGATCGAAATTCTACTCTGCTTCAACTGCTTGACCTCTCGGTCCATGATTTCAACTGGTTCCTCCACAAAGTTAAGCTTGTCATCTAGCTGAATCTCTTCTAATGGTATAACTGAAGACTCATCTGAAAGGCATTTCTTGAGGTTTGAGACATGAAATGTATTATGTACGTTGCTGAGTTCTGATGGTAGTTCAAGCTTGTAAGCTACTGGACCAATCCTTTCCAGTATCTTAAATGGACCAATGTATCTCGGGTTCAACTTTCCACGCTTTCCAAATCGTATCACGCCCTTCCAAGGCGAGACTTTCAACATGACCTTGTCTCCAACCTGGAATTCCAATGGTTTGCGTCTAACATCTGCGTAACTCTTCTGTCGACTTCTAGCTGTTTCAAGCCTATCTCGAATCTGTATTATCTTTTCTGTTGTTTCCCTAACCATCTCTGGACCTGTGCATTGTACCTCTCCAACTTCTACCCAACAAACTGGTGAACGACACTTACGACCATAAAGTGCCTCAAATGGTGCTGCTTTAATACTTGAATGGTAACTGTTGTTATAAGAGAACTCGATTAATGGCAAATGGTTAGCCCAACCATTCCCAAAGTCAATCACACACGCTCGCAGCATGTCCTCCAGTGTCTGAATAGTTCTCTCACTCTGACCATCGGTCTGTGGATGGTAAGCAGTGCTCATGTCTAACTTGGATCCAAAGGAATCTTGTAATGACTTCCAAAAGTTTGAAGTAAAACGACTATCCCTGTCTGAAATGATAGAAACTGGTGCTCCATGCCTCGAGACTATTTCCCTGACATAAAGTCTGGCAAGCTGTTCCATGGAATAAGTCTCTCTAATAGGGATGAAATGTGCTGATTTAGTAAGACGATCAACAATTACCCAAATAGCATCGTAACCTCCTGAAGTCTTGGGTAATTTAGTAAAAAAGTCCATTGTAATACGTTCCCACTTCCATTGTGGAATTTCTGGTTGTTGAAGTAGTCCTGACGGTTTCTGGTACTCAGCTTTCACTTTAGCACAAGTAAGGCATTTGCTGACGTACGTAGCTATTTCTGCTTTCATGTTCGGCCACCAATACAGCTTTTTGAGATCCTGATACATCTTGTCAGAACCTGGGTGAATAGAGTACTTTGACTTATGTGATTCATGCATAATCAAATCTCGTACTCCACCATAGAGTGGTATCCAACTTCGATCCTTGAAGCATAACACTCCATCTGCTCTCTTAACGAAACCATTCTTGTTTTCTGGCATACCATAAAGTTTCTCCTGTGGCCGATTTTCCTCCTTGAGAGCCTCAATCTGAGCTTCTAAGATTTTTTATGGTAATGGTGAAATAATAGTCATTCCTAATGACCTGACCCTCAAAGGTTTGAGTCGTTCCTTTCTGCTAAGTGCATCTGCTACGACATTTGCTTTTCCTGGGTGATATCGGATCTCACAATCGTAATCACTCAACAATTTTAGCCAACGACGTTGTCTCATGTTGAGTTCCTTCTGATCAAGTATATGCTGTAAGCTCTTGTGGTCGGTAAAAATTACACATTTAGTACCATAAAGGTAGTGTCTCCAAATCTTGAGTGCAAAAACAACAGCACCCAACTCCAAGTCGTGTGTAGTGTAATTCTTCTCGTGTGTCTTAAGCTGTCTAGATGCATAAGCTATCACCTTCTCGTTTTGCATTAGCACAGCTCCAAGCCCTTTATGCGAAGCATCGCAATATACCACAAAGTTCTCAATACTTTCTGGTAGTGACAAAATCGGTGCACTACAAAGCTTCTGCTTCAATAACTGAAATGCAGATTCTTGTTTCTCTCCCCACTCGTACTTCTGATTCTTTTGTGTCAGCTTAGTCAGCGACTTCGCTATCTTAGAAAACCCTTCGATAAACCTTCTGTAATATCCTGCAAGTCCTAAGAATTGACGAATTTCTGTAGGAGACTTGGGCGTAGCCCAATCCTTTACTGCCTCAATCTTTGCTGGATCGACTTGTAATCCTTGGCTATCAATGACATGGCCAAGAAATTGAACTCTTTTTATCCAAAAGTCACACTTTGAAAATTTGGCATACAATTGCTCCTTCTTGAGTAGTTCCAATATTGTTCTGAGGTGTGTTTCATGCTCTTTCTTACTCTTGGAATAAATCAGGATATCATCAATGAACACAATCACATACTTATCAAGATATGGTTTGCATACTCTGTTCATGAGATCCATGAATACCGCAGGTGCATTCGTTAATCCAAAAGGCATCACTTGAAACTCATAATGACCATAACGTGTTCTGAATGCTGTCTTCGGGATATCTTCTTCCCGAACTCTGAGTTGATGGTAACCTGATCTTAAATCAATCTTGGAATAAAAACAGGAACCTTGTAGCTGATCAAACAAGTCATCAATCCTAGGTAGTGGATAACGATTCTTCACCGTTAACTTGTTCAGCTCACGATAGTCTATGCACATTCTGAAAGATCCATCCTTCTTCTTCACAAACAAAACCGGTGCTCCCCAAGGCGAGGAACTTGGTCTAATGAATCCTTTGTCTAAAAGCTCTTGTAACTGGTTAGACAATTCTTGCATCTCAGAAGGTGCAAGTCTATATGGTGCTCGTGCAATTGGTGCAACTCCTGGCACCAACTCAATCTGAAACTCAACCTGACGTGTAGGTGGCAGTCCTGGTAATTCTTCCGGAAAAACTTCTGGAAATTCCTTAACAATGGGCACATCTTCAAGTCGTTTCTCATCCGACTTCTTCTCCGTTATGTGAGCCAAGAATGCATAACAACCCTTCTTTATGTACTTCTCGGTTTTAATGCATGATATGATACTGAGTCTAGTTCCTCTTCGCTCCCCGCGAACAACCAAAGTTTCACCTCCATAAGAAAGATGAACAACTTTCTCATCACAAATGATCCTTGCACGATGTCGAGACAACCAATCCATACCGATAACGATGTCAAAACTTCCAAGTTCTACGGGCATAAGGTCTATATTGAATGGGTGATTTAGGAAATTGATGGTGCAACCACGGATAACGGTGTTGGTGTTAACTAAAGACCCATCGGCTAATTCAACAATGTAGGGAATGTCTAAGGTAGTTGGTTCTATGTTAAGTAAAGGTGCAAATGTAATAGAAACAAAACTTCTATCCGCTCCTGAATCAAATAAAATGGATGCATAACGATTATTAACGAGGAACGTACCCGTAACAACATTCGGGTCCTCACGGGCATCTTCTCCTCCCATAACATAAGCCCTTCCTCGAGCTACTCCGCCCTGATTTCCAGCTCTTTGATCATTCCTCTTTGGGCAATTGTTCTGGAAATGACCCAACTCTCCACAACCATAACATGCTCCTGGTTGGTTCTGATTAATTATTCCTCGTGGAGCTTTGCAGTCCTTAGTCCAATGACCGACTTTTCCACAGTTCTGACAAGCTCTAGGACAATTCCCAGGGTTATGATGAGTCTGACATTTGTTACACTTGGGTAGTTTTCCAATGTAACCTTTTCTTTCTGTTGGTCCTGCAGCATAGACCTTTGCTACTTCCTGCCTCTTAGGTGCTGGTTGGTTAGCATTTCCACCTTGGTTATTATCAAACCTCCTCTTGTTGTTATTGTTGTTTTGGTTATTGGGGTAGTTGCGGTTTCGGTTATTGTTATAGTTGTTGTTGTTTCGAGTGTTGTTGTAGTTGGTATTGTTGGAACGGTTATTGTTATTATTTGCAGCATACTTTCCTTTCAACACTTGGACCATAAGTTTCTGAGTTATACGAATGGCCTCTTCCATTGTTTGTGGGTCGAAAGACATCACATCCCCTCGGATGCTTTCGGGTAATCCCCCAGTAAAGTTCTCCATCTTTTTCTCAGCGTCCGGAACCATAGTTGGACATAGTGTAGCCAACTCCTGAAACTTCCTGATATAAGTCTCAATATCATCTCCTTTAGTTACTAACTGGTAGAATTCTGTTTCCAACTTTTGCACCTCAGTACGAGGGCAAAACTTCTTAGTCATCAACTTTTTGAATTCAGCCCAAGTGAGTTTGTAGGCATTCTCCATACCAATAGGCTGAGCATACGAATTCCACCAAGACATGGCTTCATCCAGCAGCATACCTGTAGCAAACTTTACCTTGTTAACCTCCTGACAACCACACATGAGAAAAACGTTCTCAGTCTTCTCAAACCAGCGGATTAAAGCAACCGCTCCCTCGGTGCCCTTATACTTGATAGGATCACTAATCTTGAAATCCTTCCAAGTACATTCACGCCTAGTAGTGGGTTGAACCACTTCAGCAGTAGGTGGAACCTCAACAGCCCTAGCAGCAACTTCAGCTCTCTCAGTCTCCAGAGCTTCTGCTATACTATCCCTGACCAACTTGCGGATAGCTGCTTGTGTCATAGCGGGTGTTTCTGATGTAGCCTTTGCTTTCTTTGGCGCCATACTTCTGATAAATAATAATCGACAACAACCATGAGAAAACTATAATAGAAATAGTCATCGTACAAAAATATACGCCCACAACATGTATATATACAACCACAACAAGTATAAATACAACCACGACATGTACGAGTACAACCACAACCTGTAATAATACAACCACGACACGTATAGATACAACCACAACAAGTATAAATACGTTAACCATAAAGAGCAACCATGAAACATCATAAATATAATCACAACACATGAATATAATACATGAAAATTTCGGCCTACATGGACCGATATATATATATAGCACAACATTTCCAACATAGTAGAGTCGCACTTGATATATTTGTTTATACAACAACCAAAAGACTACAAGTTCTTGAACTATGTCCCACACCTCGGGACTAGGAAATAGTAAAAGCTAATACAATACTAGTCTATGTCTATGCTCCTCCAGGTGCTCTAGATGGTCCAGGCTCTCCCCTCAAACGGCGAATCTCACGATCCATCGCAACCATGATCTCCTCCAGATGCTGAACTCGTAACTGAGAAGAAACATCCCTGCGCTCCATCACTGTCAACCTCTCATGTGCTACAGCCAACTGGTGTGTCAGCTCTCCCTGAGCCTCCTGTGTAGTCTGAGCTCTATCCCTAATCTCTGGTAGCTCACCTCTAAGCTGGTCAATCAGCTCCTGATGTCCCAACTGTCGTGCCTCAAGCCCATGATGTGACACATCGATACTAACTCTACCTAATAGTAAACCCTCGATCTGCTCCTCAGCCGCCTCTAGTCGAGGAGTGATATCCTCATCAACCCGATAGTCCAAACTATCAATCTGATCCTGATGAGCCCCTAGCTGGCCCTCTAATGTAACATCTGCAGGCTCCCTAACAACAGTAGGCTCACTAGCAACTGTAGACTCCCTAGCAACAGTAGGCTCCCTAGCAACAGTAGGCTCCCTAGCAGCTGCTGCTCTCGAACACTCCCCTACATGGTATACTGGTGGTGGTTCTGCTGATTCTGACTCTGTAGTAGGGGAATCTGGAGCAGTAAACCTAGCACGCTTCCTAGGTGGCAATAGTGAGGTAGATATGCATGCAGTAGCAGGTATGGCTGGTGGTGGTGTAGGTAACATAGGAATAGTGGGTACCTTAAAGGTAGATGTAATAGGGCAAACACTCTTCCTAGCAACTCTAATGATCTTACTACTAGGAAACATAAGTATAGGTTCTGATGGACTAGTGGTAGCAGGGGATGATGTGTCGGTGGGTGCACGGGTACTCTCGGGTGGTGCAGTAGGGGAAACATGAGAAGTAGGAGCCGTCTCATCCTCCTCAAAAGGCTCTGTTTCCTCACCTGATGCCAAGAGTGGCAACACAGGTACAAGAGGAATAGGTGGTGGTGAACGGGCAGTAGAAGACATAGAGCCTTCAACCTCGGAGTCTGTGATGGTGTACAGTATGACAACATTTGGGTTTGCAGACATGGTTCTGTGATAATCAAGGTGAAATAAAATAAATAACTCGTATAATGAAATCACCTAAAACAATGAACATGCACTTATGATGAAATGATGAGATGCTATGATAATGTGGTTATAGTCTAGGGATCGTGTACATCATAAACCCTATCATGATGCATCCTAGTTCGCTATAACCTTGGCTCTGGTACCAATCTGTCACACCCCCAATTTACCTGACTTGCAGCGGAATGGAATGCCTGGGAGTGTAACTGTCATAGCACCATAACAAGGAAATATTGAACGACCTAAAGTGTCGTTTGGAAAATACATATCGTTTGATTTATTTAAAAGCATCCAGTGCTACAAAACATAGGTCCCCAAAGGTTGAAACGTTTACAGAAAACAAGTTCAGGAAATGTCAAACGATAATTTACACAAGTGCATGAAAAATCCAAAATGTAGTGCGTCATCCCTGGCACACCCTAATGTGACTCCATGCATGTAATATGATGATGCCTTAGTTACCTGAAAATACATTGCGAAAACGGTCAACACGAATGTTGGTGAATAATCATAGGTTTATGAAATGTAATGTTTGTACGGCCACCACAAGTATAAATGCATGACAAAAGTCACGTAAAATAGTACAATAGACCTTAAGCTCATGACACCGAAGCTATGACTGATGAAATTCTATGCCCCTCCTGAATGTTCTGCCAAACACTCAAATGTAAAAGACATGACATGCATCCGCTTACGGTTGGTAATCACTACCACGGATGGAGGCGTCACCCTCAATAGATCTATCACTCACTCTCGCTTACCGGCAAATTAACGGTTCATGATGTTACAGGGGACTTATCACATGACAGACAAGCTACTTAAGCTATGTACATAGGTTTTGATACTTGGGCTCGTACTAAAATGGTGCAATGTATTCTCCCCCGTGGGATTTGAAAACAATGTAAAATGTATACGGGGCTATGAAAACTCACCTCAACTGATGATACTGATGATAATATGAAGTGAACAACAATGTACGGTTAGCTGCCGCAACCTAATATGAATGATGAACGATCTCATTTAGATCACCAAATGATGTTATGAATGTCCATGCTCATGATCCTATACCACTCTACTCTTTGGAAAAACACTTGTGTTATCAAAAATATATAATCCAAGAATTTGGAAAAATATTGCTATTAGAAAATAAAATAAGCTAGTTGCAATATATATACTTATATATATATCGTATGTTTCCATGTTAGTGTTGAAATCCTCGGGTTGAAATCCTTGAAATATCGTCTTGAAATGATGAAAATATACTTGTAATAACTAATACTTCATTAGTTATAAAATTTGGTACTTGATATTATTTCTAGCTTCTAAAAGTACTACGTAGTTTTAGTGTCAATTTTTACTAAAAGCTGTCAAAATAAAATAGGTTTTGCCGATATTCAAACGTGAATATCTTTGTCGTTATATGTCCGTTTTACTTGTTCTTTATATCCACGGTTACGTCTTAGTATGTAGTAATATATTTTGGAAAGCTCGGCTCCTCCGGGTTACGTCTAAAGTCTCTTTTTGTCCAATGAAAAACGTCCAACAGCAACTATTTTTCAGAAAAATACTTTTCGTCAACAATCTTGCAAAAATCATAACTTCTTCGTTATAAACTCTTTTTAATCCGTTTTTTCGCCTACGGATTCGTTTTTGAAAGTATTTTCTAAAAATTTTGCCAAAGTTTCCTTGGTGTTTACTGATTTTCCAGAAAATAACAAAATGGGACAGCATGTTTATAAACTTGTTAGAAATCTATTTCTAAGGTTCAAAACTAGTTCCAACTTCAACCAAAACTCTTGCAAACTTCACAAAACTAATCTAATCCTACCATACACCTTCTTAGGGTGCCATGGGTTCCTAATGACTAGAAATCAAGTTAATTTAACAAGGGAACATCTAAATCACAAGCTAGGGTTTGTATGTTTCAAAAGTCTTCAAAAATAAAGTGGTATAACTAGTATGAGCATGAAATTAAGCATGATTACCAAGAGATATAAGTGTTAATTAGAAGAAAACTTGAAAATAAATTTGTATACTCACTTTGAAATATGAGGTGATTGAATGACTAGAAACCTTGGATTACTTGTGTATTTCTTGTATGATTCTTGATTAGGCAAGTATAATGAACAACTTTGGTGCTTTAACTTATCAAAAACCTTCACTTGATCTATGTTTTTGGGTTTGGTCGTGGGGTGTAAAAGAGAGAAAGAGATGAGATGATTTTTCTTCTTATCTAAAAAGTGTATGAAATGATTCTTGGTTTAAGTTTATGTAAGTATTTTTGAGGTTTATTAGTATTGTAATAGGAAGTTAATGCATTAGGTTAAGGGGTGTTCATGTGGCCGGTTATGGTGAGAAAGGGGGGGGGGGGGGGGGGGAGGGGTACTTGTGATTTAATTAGAAATCATATGTAGTTTAAGTGTTAGTTTGTGTTATTTGTTAAAATCGGGTACCGGGTTTAATAGAAATAAATGTTCACGAAGTTAACCGGGACAAAATAAAGTCATAATAATGATAAAAATATGTTGAAAATATGTTGGGTACAATTACTGAGTTATCGGGTGATTATTGTTTAGTTTTCACGAAAACCGTCGTTATATTCATAAGCGTACGTTATAAATAAAATAAATTTCCAAAATACTGGGTAACTGAATGTTATAACTTTTATGATGTTAAAATGGATATAAAAATATGTCGAGACCATTGTGGGAATATTTAGATATATTCGTCGTGTATAAACCGGGTGTTAACGTTTACTATAAATACTTATACGTAAAAACGTTAAATGTATCAAATATATAAATTTGAAAATCCTGAGAGTGGTATAACATGAAAATGCTGTTATGATGATATGCAGACTATCTCCAGTCCGTATGCAGTGTCCTTAGCACTAATGAAATGAATTCGCACCTAAACCAATCTGGTTACACGAATTTGAATACCCGTAAACTAAATTTACGATGAAATGAGTAATGCAAGTGAATAGTGAAAACTTTTCCGGAATGAATAGTGTTCAGTGAATAGTAAATTTCCCAAATGGTTCTCAGAATATCAAATTGACCTCGAAAATGATGAATAGTAAAACGATGAATAGTGTTTTGATGAATAGTGATTTATGAATAGTAAAAAGTCGAAGTTTGGGAAAATGACCTGAAATGGTAAATGACCTGTAATGGTGAGTTGTGACAAATTACATGTACAATATGGCGTTGCTAAGCCAAAACTAGACTCGACTTAAGCTAATAAATGAAAAATAACAAAAACATAAAATAAACATAGAATGAAACTGGACCGTATGTTTTTTTTCTCTTTTCTTTTTCTATTTTTTTTTTTCGATTTTTTTTTTTTTTTTTTTTTTTTTGCATACACTCTTACCCTACCATCCAAAATAATACATCATATGGAATGAACATTCCCCTTATACTTGAATTTTTACATACTTTACAATAAACTAATCTAATGACTCGAATTAAGAAAATCAAAACACTTGGAGTATTTTTAAGATTAACGCACATATGGGGGTAATAAATTATTTTCTTCCCCATTACTCCATAAAATAAGTACTTTACCCATGAGTCCCAATCGTCCTAAAATAATATGTACAAGGATATGACTCGACTTAGCAACCATGTAATCAATTAGATAGTTAACTTAGGGTTTAACAAATAACAATAATGCACTAAAGATGAGTGCATACACGGAAGGCTAAGGCGATTTGGGTGTACATTTAAGTGGGGTGTAACAAATTCTTCCTTTAAGTAAGATGCTTAAAGTTAGAAATGAAAAGATAGGCTCGGAGGGGTGTACTAGGGGTATCGTGTACTAAAAATGAGTACAACGGTAAAGGTGTACTAGGGGTATCGTGTACTAAAGTCCTACGAATGTAAAAATTATATTTTTACAATCCTAATGTTATAAGAAAATTTTTAGAAAATTAAAATTATTTTTACAACTATTTAATTAATTACTATTAATTAATTACTAATTATTAATTACTTTTTAATTAACTAAATTATACAAATTATTAATTAATTATGAAAATTAACTAGAAAAATGAAAACTAAATTTAGAAAAATTTAAAATATTATAAAACTAATTTTAAAACAGAAAACCTATTTTTTCTACTTTTTAATTATTTATTATTAATTGATTACTAATTACTAATTAAACTAATTTAAATTAATATAAATACTAATTGAACAGTAGAAATTATGAAACTATTTTCTAAAATTATTTTATGACTAATAAACCCTAGGAAAAATATAAAAAGATACTGTTGCCTAATAAAAACTAATTAAACTATTTAAATACTAATATTAATTAATTATTGATTAAACTATTATTAATTATAAATAATACTAAATGACAAAGGAAAAATTTAAGAAAATTCCTATAAATACTTTAATATGTCAGGAATCTAAGAAAAATATAAAAGTGTAAAAATGCTTAAAAATAAGATGAAAGAAAAATTAAAAAGATAACTTCTATTAAATAGAAGCTATCACTAAATTTATACTTTGATTTTTCTGGTTTTTCTTCTAGAAAACTATTTTACCACTAAAATGAACAAACTTTGATGAAGACACAAAGAGTGGGACCCAGAAAATAAGCACTCCAAGTGCTTATAGCTTATGCAGTTGACTTTTGTTGACCACAACTAAGAAATAGCTTAGATAACCAAGTGTGGGGTCTACATGAGTAAATTAGGGTGCAATACAGATAAGTGGACTGAAATAAGCACGAAACAACAATAGAGAACCACTGAATAAGCCCCAAGCTCAAAATAAGCACTTAAAATTTGTGTCCGCGCACAGGAAATGGGACACACTTGCTGCTGAACTAGAGGGCCCACAAAAGAGCTTAAGCTCAAAGTTAATGTGGATTCAAGTAGTCAGCTGGATGGGGATTCCAAAGAACCCAAGAGGTCTCAGTGGGGCCCACTAATAAGCTTATAGGGAGGTATGGAAGTTGGGTCTGTGGGACAGAAGTGGTGATGCAGGGGGGAAGGTCAAACAAGCATAAGCACAAGCTTCATAAAAATTTACAATAATAAGGTGATTACAAATTATTGCAGTCTAGGTGGAATGCTTCTACTACAATAAATTTCATGGCATGATTCCAAGTACAAAATTCTAAAAAAATCTCACAAAAAGTGGGATTCTGCACAAATGCAAGTTTTTTACTTTTCTAATTTTTGAAGAACTTTGACTGAAATGGATTTTGATTCCTTTTATTTGAATGAAAAAGTGATTTTAAGACAAGTTTGAACTAGATAAAGCTATATTAACCATATATGCATCTAATTTAATGATTTTGCAGTCTAATATCCTACCAAGTATGCAGTGATGGAATTGCAAAGTGAATTTGACTTTTGAACACTTGAGACCAAGGTTTTATGAATAAGATGCAGTAACTATACCTAAAGTAATATGGCTAAGCTAAAAAGTGCAATAGAAACAGACTAGAACTAAGTGAACCAAAACTAAACCAAACGCTCCCTTAGGAACCTGTTATGGTGATTTCCAAAGGGCAGGGATGGTTTAAACCTTAACACTGCTACACTAGATCATGAGATGATGTAATAAGATTTTTCAAACATGAAGACACCAATTGTAACTCCCTAACACAGATTAATCACAATAATGGATTGTTGACAGTCAAATGGGATTTTGATAAACTCTCAACAACCCAATGAGAACTAAGCTCAGAGGCTTCCTAATAATCAACTACAAGCTATAATAAGCAACTTTAATCACAATGAAGGGTCTAATAAGCAAAGCTACAGTAGGAAAAAAGTTGTGAATGAGTGCTTACAAAGAGATCCAGTGAACTCCAAGACCAAAAACCAAAAGCACAACTACCTAAATATCTCCCATGAGATTCTAAACCAATTGCCATCCATTATTTGCAATGCTCCAGTCGTTTCTTCATGATTC
This sequence comes from Artemisia argyi, assembly GCA_030686995.1. Lineage (NCBI taxonomy): Eukaryota > Viridiplantae > Streptophyta > Magnoliopsida > Asterales > Asteraceae > Artemisia > Artemisia argyi. Next base: position 22,249,535 of record CM060686.1, read on the forward strand.
AACAACTTTTTTTTTTATTTAATTTCAATTTTCCTGATTTTTTTTTTTTTTTTTTTTTTTTTTTTTTTTTTTTTTTTTTTGTATTTTTACCTTTTTATTGCTAATCTCACTTTTAATGCTTCTAAAAGCTTAAATAAGCTCTATGGTGAGCCTAGATGAACCTGAGAGTCCAAATTAACAATTGTAAACAACATTCATCTAAATTGATATTTTTGAATTTTTAACAAAGCACAAACTGAATTCAAGGTAAAGACTGAGTTTGATTGATGGAAAAGTTCTAAGTTACAATAACAACACTTGATACAATACTTTAAAATCTGAAAATTATGCTGAATTTTAAGAATTACAATAAGACAATATGAAAAATTAAAACTAAAAAACTAACTCCTGCTCCATAGCCTCTCTCATTCTTTTATATCCTCAAATTAGGGTTTTTGAGAAGCTTTTTGTCTTTTTCCAGTAGTGATAAGGACCATAGGATCCTTAGGTTTCAATCTTGACCACTCTTAGGTTTTGGCGCCAAATCTGGATTTGGCTTGTTATTATGATAATTGGTGCCAGAGGTGGTGTTTTTGGAGTGAAGTGTTTGGAGGGGTGTAGGAGGGGGGATAGGGGTGATGATGGAGGAGTGTTGAGTGGGTTTGATATGATGAGGGAGGCAGGGTGTTGCAGGGAGGTCACGGGGAGTGTTGGGGTGGAGGGTCAAACCTTTGACCGGGGTTTTTATTATTTAGACGGGGGTAATAAAAAAAGGAATGGAGGTGGGCTTTGGTGTGTGGGCTTGGAGTGGAGATGGGCCTGGTGGGAGGTATAAGGTGGGCTGGTGAGGGTGTTGTTATGGATTGGGTGGGATTTATGAAATAAAACATGGTCCGTTTGGTTTTAGAAGTTTAATCACAAGGACCAATTTTGACAAAGCTAATTTTTTTAGGGACCAATGTTGCCAAATTCCCAAAGTTGTTTTCAAGGACCTTTCTTGCCATCTTGTAATTCCATAAGGACCCTTAATGTAATTTTCTCCAATTTTAACACCCGAAGACAATTTTTGCCAATTTTCAAAACTGCAGGGACCAAATGTGTAATTTTCTCAAACTTTTTACCCAAGGATCAAATTTGATAACTTTTGTCTTTTAAATGCCTTGGGTTAACTTTTCTTTTGTTTTAAACCTTCAGGGACTAGTTTTGTCAATTTATGAAACTTGAGGGACTGAAACTGCCAATTATGCAAACTTTCTTCGTTTTTCATTTGTTTTTAAACATTTTGCATCTAAAACATATAAAACACAATTCCTGGAATAATTTCTGTATTTTGATGCATTTCTGAGTGTTTTTGGATGTTTTGACAGTTCAGATACGATAAAAATGATGAGTATTTACACACTCATCAATGGTGTGTAAATTGGTTTGGTTAGTGAGTTAATTGGTTGTCGCGCTAATAATAACTAGTGTATCAGAGAAGATAGACTCAAGTTGCGAAGTAAAGTTCGCAGTTGGTCCCTAAACTATCACTCTTGGGTTGATTAACTAAAGTATAGTCAAAAAATTGAGTTGCCTATTATACCCTTGTATATCTAACTAAAACTTTGCGTTGACCGAGACCAAATTGGTCAAGGGACGCATTCAGCCTTAAAAACTCATGTTTTGGACGCATGACGACGATTTTCCCGAGTTTGGTGCCCCTGCGACACTTTTGGGAAAGTTTAGTGACCAACGGTGTATTTTTGTCTATTATTAATGGTTAGCAATATTCACCATTAAATTAGAAGTTTAGATATTTTTTAAGGGTTTTTCTATCTTGTGCCCTAAGGCACAAGATAAGAAGAACAAAAAGTACACAAAAAGTACGAGGGACCTAAAAAAATAGATTTAGGGATTCATAAAAAATATTTTTTTTTGTTTTGTCCTTTAGTACTTTTTATGTACTTTTTGTCCTCCTTATCTTGTGCCCTAGGGCACAAGATAGAAAAACCCATTTTTTAATCATCAAATTTGTATCATTTTTCGTATTTTTACTCATAGACTTTTATCATCATAATAATTACAAATTGAACCTTTAAGTGTTGCATCAGTGGTGACATCAATATCACAAGTTCGCAAATTTAATTATTTGTCGTTATACACCGTAGGCAAAAGTTTTTTATAGATCCAACTTTTACCATAGAACCCATCAAGTAATATTAGCCACTCATTTTTTTATCAAAATAAAAAAATAAACTTTCACCCTTTTTTTAAAACTTAATTATCTCGCAAACCGTAAATCGTCAAGCTACAAAAAAATACCATCGCGACGAGGATTAAATTATCTTTCTATAGACATGCATTGTTATATACTTTCGACGAACTTTTTTTTTTCAGATTTTCCGCCCAGAAAAATCATATATGATTTGTAAAAATCATATATGATTCGTTAAAATCAAATCATATATGATTCTTACGAATCATATATGATTCGTAAGAATCATATATGATTTGATTTTAACGAATCATATATGATTTTTACAAATCATATATGATTTTTCTGGGCGGAAATTTTTTTAAAAATTGTTTGTCGGAAAAAAAAAGTTCATCGAAAGTATATAAAAATGCATATCTATAGAAAGATGATTTAATTCTCGTCGCGATTGTATTTTTTTTATAGTTTGACGATTTACCATTTGCAAGATATTTTGTTTTTAAAAAAATGTGAAAAATAAAAATGAGCGGCTATAATGATATCTATCTATCTATGGGTAATCTAGTACTCCGTACTACGTAGTATTTCTAGTAGTAGTATTTGATGCTATATAACTTATTCCATCTAGTGCATTAATGATTTGGTTTGAATGAGATTTAACGAATTGGTCAATAAGATACTCCAAATAGCATCATTGTATAGTCATTCCAGTTGTTTTTCTGTCTAATCGGGTAATATTTCTCTCATTAATACTTTGAATTTGTACCATCTTGACAATTATTATTTCTCTCATTTTATAAACATCTGGTTTATAGGGAACGTTTATTTTTTACGGTGTAGCTCTTATTGTATCTTTAAATAACAAAACAAACCTATCACCACCATGCATTCAAGTCATGAACTCGTGCAAATGTATTAGTAAATGAGCAATGTTATATAGGTTTAACTCGAATATAATCTAGGCGTAGCAAAGAAACACCGCCGCCATCACGACGCGTGGTGGTGGGTGTTTTATGAAATGATGGTGGCATATATAGAAGACCAACATGGAAAGCAAGCAGATGGGGTGTTTGTGTTTGTTTTTAGCGTTATTTTTGTGTGTATCTGCCTATCCGGTGATGAAGTTAGTGGTTATTACTACACCTGTTTGGCGGTGATATTTGTGATTGAGTGAAAAGCTTACGTGACGCTAACTTATGTTGGTTGTTATTACACTCGGGTTTAAGACTTGTCAAACCGACTTTCTAACCTTTTATTATTATTTCAACTACTATAGTGTTGTTAATGCCTCTTATTGGATTGATCTTCTTAAACCAGTAGACAATCATTTTTTTTTAATAACTTACTATCCTTTCATCATTCAAAACATGAAGCCATAAATAACTATGAAAAATTACTGACTAATCAATAAATCAAAATACTGACTAATCAATAAATCAAAATTCAAGTGTCAAAAAATGCACAAATTACAACAACATTAAGCAATCTTTGCATTAGAACGATGTATACTTTTTAATTTTTCATTGATGACATAGTGTAATGTTTTTTTTTTTTTTTTTTTTTTTTTTTTTTTTTTTTTTTTTTTTTTAACGGCGAGTTTGTAGTTAGTGAACCTAACCCACAGTGACATTCAATTGGACAATATGCAAGCCTCGAATCTTTCTCTTTAGGGGATAAACCCCACTTTTGCTTCTATTTATTTCGGGCCCCTAAAGGTCCATGATGAGATTCGAACCTGAGATCTCTCTAAAGAAACCTCCCCAAAGTTACCATTGGTGTGGCCAACTGAGCTAGCCCAGTTGGTTACACTGACATAGTGTAATTTTTGTACTTTTTCTAATTTACCGTTTATCTGTAAACAATAATTTTGAGATGGAAGTAATACATTTGGTCTAGTAGTGTGTGAGTTGGGTTCAAGCCTCGTTGGAGGCATTTGTAAGATATACGGTGAGATAATTGGTATAAGATGTGAAAACCGCGGTTTTAAGGAAAAAAAAGAAAAGAAAAAAAGTTGAGGAATATATATAATGATGTAAACAAGGAAATTAAAGTGTTCGAAATGCATGGGATGGGTTTGCATTTGCAGTGTTTATCTACCACCCATCATATCATATGTAATGCTATTTCTCATGGCCCCCTTTGCTCTTCTTCACTCTAATTACCACCTCTGAAAATATATGCTATTACTCTCATCATATATTATAGCCGCCTTGACTCTTGATCTCACCACCTAGCTCACTCCCACCATATATAAATCATTACTGCAGGTATGGCATGCTTTATATACAAGATCAAATCTCATTTTTATCATTTTCATCATTATAAGATTTGATTTTTGCACGTTCATTTTTATTGATACACATCATATTATGCGTTAGAAAGTTGTATCTTGTACACTGGTGTGTGTTAATTTTCTACCATAGAAGATTGAAATTTTTGTTAGAATAAATTGATCTTTAATGTGTTGTTGATATGTATTATGATATATTATGCATGGTCAAATGGGGTTTGATGCATGATCCATCTAGTATATAATGCTGTAGATTTGTGTACAATCTGATTTGTTTTTAGACCAATGTGGTTTATTTTTATGTCATTCCAATTTGCTTTTATGTAGTATTGTCAGTTTTTTAGTATATTGATACCATAATTTCGTGACTATTGTCTACATGATATTAGAACATAAGTCATTTTATAGACATTATATATACGCGATTACGCGGTGTAAATGTGTGTAGAAGATGTGTGTTTTGATGCAACGATTCATGACTCACTCACGTGTACGCCATTTTTTGAAAAGTGGGTCATGAAGCGTTGCATCTTCTAAATTAGTTGCCTTTTAGCCATGACTTTTTGGTCATGGCTAAAAGTCCCGATTCTTGAAGTGAAAGACTAATAACTAATAAGAACTAAAAAGGATTGGAACAACATTTATTTGTTACATTCATCAATTATTATCTTAAAATGATTAGATTATGGTTGTTTGGGAGGACGAGTTAATTAAGTGGTCCGATACCATCTTACTTAACTCGACCCTTTTACTAGATGTGTGATTTAACTTCGATGTTTTGTTGTTTTTTTTTTGAATGATTTAACATTCCAAATGTCTTGCAATAAATTAATGTTATCTGATTGTCTTTACTGTTTATATACTAGAAGTGAAGAATTTATCAACTAATCTTGTAAAATGCCGGAGCGAGTTCATGAATGTGAGTTTGACGAATTTGATAAGCTTCTTGGTGAGATACCACGAGCTACTGTGACCCCAAACACCGAAGAGTATGGAGTCTTTAATACTTCCAAGAATCAGATTAATCTTTATGCAACTCCTGAAAATGGTACATTTCTTGATACACTGAGTGACGAAAAACTATCTGTGAAAAGGGTTCAGTTTATCGAAAATAATCTTCTGAATGATCAATCATTCGCATCCATTTTTCAAGATTTGAGCATCAAAGATAGGCCAATCATGCTATCACCAAACCCTTCTCTGGTTAATCCTTCAACGCCCTTCAATGGGATTGACTTGAATGGTCAACAACTTGTAGCAGTCCCTATGATCCCGAATCAACAACAAATGTTCTACGATACTCACTCGTACTTTCATCCTCCACAGCAAAAACCCGAGCCTCATATAACATGGAGGAACCTTGAAAATGAACATCAATACCGTCCCCTTCATATGCAGCAATTCTGTAAGAACCTACAGCAATCTTCACCACCTTCACTAACCCGGTTCATGAATCATGGTAATAATATGCATGTGCCTAACCAAAAGGTTCCTGAAAAGATACTCACAAGGTCACGTGGCGTGAACCCTCTTGGGTCTTTAAAATTTGGTAGCTTTGAACGAAAAGAAAGTGTTTCAAGTGCTGTGAAACCTTCAAAAAAATCTGGAGATGATCTTGGGGAGATAATATATTACATGGCTAAAGATCAACAAGGATGCCGTTCATTGCAAAAGAAGTTCTCTGAAGGGACTCGAGAAGATCTTGAGAATATTTTTCGAGAGGTTATAGGGCATATTATAGAGCTAATGACCGACCCTTTTGGGAACTATCTTGTTCAGAAGCTACTTGAAGTGTGTGACAAGCAACAACATATGCAAATTCTTCGTGTCATCACTAGAAAGCCCGGAGATCTTGTGAGAATTTCGTGTGATATGCATGGGTTCGGTCCTTTTGTCTTTGTATATAAAGTATTCATTTTGTGGATATCGTATCAACGCATGGTTTGTTTTCTTGTTTGTATATATGTAGGACTCGTGCTGTTCAAAAGGTAGTTGAAACTGTCAAGACTCGTGAGCAATGTTCAATGGTGGTTAATGCTTTAAAGCCTGGAATCATTGGCTTGATGAAGAATATGAATGGAAATCATGTTGCACAAAGGTTCTTGCAATACCTTAAACCCGAATTCAATGAGGTAACAAAAATACTAAAATCTTTACAATGTTATGGGCCGTTTGGTTATTTGACATATAGGTCAAGCGTATTGCTTACACGACTAAAGACTATGTATTAAGTTATATAATTCTAATACATAAAACACTCTTCGCAGTTTCTTTTCGAGGCAGCAACTTTGAAATGCATAGAACTAGCAACAGATCGTCACGGTTGTTGTGTGCTTCAGAAATGCCTAAGTCATTCTGATGGTGAGCCAAGACGACGTCTTGTTCGTGAGATCACTTCAAATGCTCTAGTACTTTCACAAGATCCATATGGGTACCGTGTCAACCCTAACATAAACATTATCAACTACTTTATCCGTGATACCATATGCTAAATTGACATATATATTTTCAGGAACTATGTTGTACAATATGTTTTTGAGCTTCAAGTTCAATGGGCAACAACAGCTATTCTTGATCAGTTGGAGGGTAACTATGGTGACTTAGCGATACAGAAATATAGTAGTAATGTTGTTGAAAAATGCCTGAAATATGCCCGAGAAGAGCGTCGTGTCTGTATTGTAAACGAGCTGATGAATAATCCTCGTTTAGATCAAATCATGCAGGATCCTTATGGAAACTATGTTGTCCAGGCTGCTCTTCGTTCTTCAAAGGTCAGCATTTATTTCTCTGAAGTGGTAAACTTTTTGAACCATCGCATTCGGTGTTTCATTGCAAAACAACTACTGTTCTTGCAAAAATTTACAGAAAATAGAGGTGGCTAGTTGAATGGATGACGGGTTGGGTAAAGCGTTTGGGTTGAAATGGATAAATATGGTCCGGGTCAAGAACCACATATATGTATTAGCTACTTGGCTAATATATACCAAAAAAAGTTTTTCATGAGTGTATATATGTGTATTGTATGTATATATTTACTTGCCTTGTTCAGGGAACTCTACGTGAGGCATTAGTCGAGGCAATAAAACCACATGTCCCTGCGCTGCGTACAAGCCCATATGGCAAAAAGGTTTTGTCAAGTAACGGCCTCAAGAAATAAGAATAATTTGGTAAGACAAGCAAATGTTTTTATAACAGTTACATTTAACAAAAATTATATAAACGAATAGAATCTGAATTTTGTGACATTTTCTCAGGTTTTCTGGAAGAGCTCGTGTAGTTAAGGTAGGTCCCACGAGTCTGTGGTCGACTCTAGTTTTTGATTTTGTTATGAATAGAATAAAGATTTGTAATGCTTTAAATGGCATGTATTTGGGGTGACTTGTAGAGTCGCATTGTGTTTGTGCAAAAGACAATGTCAGATACGAGAAGGCTTTGGCCATCCGTTCTGTTGTTTGTCGTTCAACTAGAAGTAGTAGTTGAACTAGTTGTCGATTTTTTGTTATTGTGCAATTGTGGATAAATCGGCTTTTGCTTTGTGTATGCTGGCCAGGCATACTTTAAGCCGATGTGCTCACTGGAGCATGTATTTCAGGTTTCTGTTGTCTACTTGTCTGTCATGATTCTTGTAGAACTTAAAAGCTAAGAGTAGCTTATTCCTTAATAATATTAGAAATCTAATTTCGTGTTAGTTTACGATTCTGAAATTTTCTAACATTATGCATAGTTTTTTTCCTTCCTGTATTTACGCATAACTTTTGCGCTCTAAGGACTAACGGTGAGTTGGCAACTACTATATGGATCGTTGGGTTGACCTGTCGAGCGGTGAATCATTTGGTTTATACATGTTGCTTTTGTTAATGTTTAGAACGGCTTATTAGTTGTTAGTGGTTCAGTTCAGCAGTGACATCCAAGTACTTCCTCCTTTTTACCGCTTGAAGGGGTAAAAGTCCCGGGTAGGACTCGAACTTGAGACCTTCTCTTGCCAAACACCCCTCCCCATGCCCCTAACTCCATGTATATAGATTCTTATAATATTGATACAACTTACATAGTTACATCCCATCAATCAACTAGGTATATACAATAATTATGACTTATTGATGCAATGTCAACGTTGACCAATTCTCTATCAAAGTTTGACTTCAACATGTTTCTTTGGATGATGAGTAAAGGAGAATGTCAACATATTAATTTTAAGAATAATTAGGTAGAAAAGGTTCCCAACCATTAAAAGATCATGATATGAAACATTGTAACCCAAATTAAAGTTTCATTGCACCCTAGTCATAAGTAATATTACTTCTTAGGCTAAGTGTTATGGTGGATGAAAGATTATCATCACCTGCATTGATTTGTTGGTGTAGACCACTAAATAATTTGCCTTATAGAAGGAGATATATTTATGTGTTTGGTTTGGAATTGACTATTACACCTATTTGGTGGTGGGTTTAGTGATAACAATGATGTGATGCTGATTTAAAAGTGATAGTTTGGTGACCAAAATACCCCGTCTACCACCTAGTGGTGGCAACTACCACGCGTCATCCTCATTACACAATTACCCTAACCACACGTCACCTATTTTTTTCAACTCTTTTAGTGGTCTCAACCACCAAACAAATTGCACCACATTTTCTCTCGAACGGTCAAAAAAGTGGCCCCACATCCTCGATCTCATTTCAATTCATTTCACCAACATAAAACAAATCTCATGTTTTTTTATGTTAACCTCGTAAATATCATGTCTTTATTGATAACTATTTGCAATAATATAATATATGAAGATCTATTCATGAATAACCTAATGGAAACGAAGTCCGGGTCGGGCCTATTTATCTTCTAATACTTTGCTTCCAAAAACAAATCTCCTGTCTCTTTTGAATTTGTCCGGTTCACGATCTATTTTTTTGCAAATAAATTTAGAGTTAACTGCAAAAACCATTCTTCTGGTTTGTCAGTTTTGACAATAATCATCTTTGTCAGAAACTATTAACAAGTATCATCCCTGAGAGCAGGGACGGAACATATAAGGGGCTGAGGGGGGTTGCGGCCCTTCCAAAATTTTTGACCCTATGTACATTTTATATCATGTTATTTGTAGTTATAGTCATTTTGAATACAAAAATTTCAGCGTTGTATATATTGGCCCCTGTAAAATAAATACTTTTACAAGTTGGCCTCTCCAAATAAAACGTTCAAGTTTCGTCTCTGTCTGAGAGGTCAATTGCCTGGCATTTTACATCCCTATAGGGATGATTCCTGCAAAAACATTTGTTAAACGTTTTGCAAAAAACATCCTTAATAAGGATGATTATTGCCAGACATTTTATCTTTCAAGTATAATACTTGACAATAATTTTTAACAAAGATGATTAATGCCAAATTTGACAAACCACAAGTATGATTTTTGCAGAAAATAATCCAACAGTGTAATTAAGTACTCCCTCCGTCCTAATTTATTTGTCCAGTTTTAACTTTTTGAGTCTTTTTTTTGTCAACTTTAACCATAAATATTTTTATTTGTGTTATATAATACTTGATAAAAATTATACAAATTAAAAATACACTTAAAACTAAATATATTCATATATTTTGCATCAAATATTAAATAACATAAACAAATATATTTAGGGTTTGTCTAACTTGTGCCCTAAGGGCACAAGTTAAGCACACTAAAAGACAGCGGTGTCCCACAGAAAAGGACATAGGGATCTACAAAATTGTACTTTTTTGTGGATCCCTATGTCATTTTCTGTGATGTCTCGTTGTCTTTTAGTGTGCTTAACTTGTGCCCTTAGGGTATAAGTTAGAAAAATTGATATATTTAATGTCAAAGTTGACAAATAAAAAATTTAAAAATTAAAAGTGAACAAATAAATTGAGACGGAGATAGTAAACAAATCCATGTCATAATATTCTTTGGACTTGTTATATGTTTAACTGTTTAAGCTTCTTATCCACTCACAAAATATTTTATCTTTATTTTACTCCTAAGCAACAACAACTAAACACATTTCACAAAACCAATATAATATTAACCACCAACAAACAACAAACAGCATTTCAAACAACAACTATGAAACAAAACAGAAAACACAACCAAATATCCCAAATCTGATCCCAACCTTAACCCTTAACAACAAACCTTAAAAAAAATGGTATTCAACACAGTATTAATAACATCAGTAGCAACAGTGTCAGCAGACATCTGGCAATCAGTGGCATGCATCTCGGACAGAATAACCAATGAAGAGTTACTAGATTTAGTCATATGTTTCCCTTTGCAGCAGCTGGGCAGATTTGCTATTGTTGTTTGGAACTTTTTTTGTGTCCCACCTGCTCCACCTGAGTATTATACTTATTCTTATACTTATGATGAGACAGATTATGATTCTGATGATGATTATGGTGATGGTTTTGGTCATGGAAGGCGTGTTTCGTATTCGGATTCGCATTCGGAGTAGTGAGGTGATGGTCATTTGGTGGTGATGATGATGATGATGTGTATATAGGTTTTGTTATGTTTATATATATATGAACTTGTTATATATAAGGGAATTGATATTGATATATTAGTGTTTTGGTTTTGTATATATATTGTGTTATGATATAGTAATGTATTTGATTGATTGATTGATGATCTTGATACGGCAAGAGATTATATTTCTTTAGCCTATGACTTAGCGAATACTATAAGTCATTTAAGTGTCAAGGATATTAGGGTTGAAATTACCTTAGATGGATTGCGTGGCTATATAGGATAAGGTTTTCCCTTTTGAGGTTACCCGAGAGGGCACATGTACGTGGCCTAACTATGTTATCCCTGTGACTGATTTTGCACCCTTGCCCTGCCAACCTCCTGAAAATGGAGGGCTTTACCCGATTTGGATCTGTGTGGTGGTGGGTTCAAACCCTGTGGATTAGTCGGCCAAAAGGTCCGAAACCATGGTTACCAAAAAAAAAAAAAAAAAAAAAAAACCCTTGCCCTGCCCCTAAGCTGTTTCCCTAGTGACGTTTGAACCTGAGACCTCTTTGTGAGGACATCAGGGTGTCTAGCACTCTAACCGCTAGGCGACCTTGGTGATGGTTAGTTAGTTAATTATAGGGGTACATTATACATATGAAGCATATTTGGGCTCCAGTTCGCATTCAAATGCTCACGTATTTAGATACAAAGATATAGAAAGTTTCACTTGAAAAATCGGAAAGTAAACTCAGTTTGATGTTATTGTAGTCTGATTACCAGCTGAAATGAATCGTTGCACCTGTACTAGTATGGTGTGTTTGTCAATCATATATAGATGCTTCTATGGTATATTTATGATTTGAAATCTTTAAACTTTAGAGTATGACAGAAGGAGAAGAGTAAATTATCTGTCCTGCCATTAATTAGATGTTCGTGTGATTAGATTAGATAATGGGAGTTTAGAGAATTTACGTCTTTCCGACATCTTTGTTTAAGTAATATTTTCCGGTGCAGATTCCCTATATAGTAGTTTGTCTGTGAATTTCTAAACAATCATGGTGTGTGTGTTTGCAGTTGTTGGTTTCCTCTCTCCTGTAAATCTGTTATATGCAAGTGATGATCTTTAGTACAAGAAACTTATGTCGAGTGGAGTAACTTTTAGCATACTAGTTACTTCTGCTACTTGTTAAGCAGTTTGCTGAATATCTGTTTTTGTGGATCTTCAAGTCTGCTGTCAGTTAAATTGTCATGTTAAGATAGAGCATAGGTTGCTAATGTCTCACGTTACTGCAGGATGATATACACTTATGCAGGCCCTTTTTCATAGTTAAATTCAACGTCTTTTTAGGGTCTTAATGTGTTTCCCTCCTGGAGATGTGTCATCCAAAGTCATTTCTTCTGTTCATTTGTGTCGACCAATGTATTATTATGTACATGAGATTATTTTTATCCATTTTTGTGCATTTTGATCCATTCATTGTGCCTATGTAGAATAGACCAGCTGGGTAGTCTTTTGCTTACAAAGAATTTGTCCTAAGTTGCTTATCATGATGAAACATTTTATGACTGTACCTAATACTCGTTAAATCTTTGCGTTGAGTAAATCTATAGGATATGTTTTTCGTACTTTATTTGGATGTGGGCACTCTGCTTGATGATAATCATGTTAGATATTGCATACCTGAGGGTGAAGCATGAGAGGTTTGGTTCTTCCGTAAAAAAGGATCTTCATGCGAGTATGCATTCAAGTTGAGAGAATTCATGTCTTTATTGGCTTGAAGCATCATTGTTTACGTATTGTTCTTTGAAATTCTTTATATAGTAGTCTCTCAGATATCTAAACAGTGATGAAACCTTGGCGGTTATCTGGTTTCCTCAACTAAAGTGTGTAGTTAATAAGATTTAGTACGAAATGATTAGGATACGAGTCTCTGTACTCCCTACTGAGTAAAGTCTTCATTTGGACAACTGTGGCAACTTATGTGGAGGGGAGGGAATATCAGCATCTTAAGTGGCAAAAGTGGATATAGTTGCTTCCGTCTGCTACTTGTTAATTGTTATATACAAATTTTGATGTTGATCTGCCTGTGGTTCTTGGTCAGGTGTCTGTCAACACTTTCAGTCTAACGTAGAATTTAAGTTGGCATTGTCTCATGTAACTGCATAACTGTATAGTATATACGCGTTCTGCAATAATGCTTGCAATAACATAAACACTTTTGAATGTAGGCAAGATTATTGTCCTTCCGTTTTTCTGTACAATGATCCCTTTCAACGTGCCTTAGTAATCTTTTAGTTTAAAAGAAACTGTTCTCAATGGGTTATATAGACCATTGTTAGCTATTCGAATTTCCTGTATGATCACAACCCTACATTAACTAGTAGTCGACAACATTCATCTCAGCCATTCGATTATCTACCATATAAGTTGATCTTGAAGGTCCTTTTTGTTTAAATGACATGATGGGATGCCTTATAACACGATGATCTGCAAAAGTTTTGCTGGTCTTAAGAAAACATCAGATATACAGTTTCAATAACAACATAATTCAGTGGTTTGATAATGATACGCGTACATCGTGTCAAACATTGTTAACTACCTAAATTTGCTTTGAATATCGGAGCATAGTTTGTTGTCTACACGGATAATGTTTTCCCTGTTGAGGTTACCCGATGTACGCGGCCTAACCAGGTTATCCCTGTGACTGATTTTGAACCCTTACCCTGCCCTGCCCTGCCCCTAAGATGTTTCCTAGTGATGTTTGAACCTGAGACCTTTTTTTGAGGACATCAGGGTGTCTAGCACTCTAACCGCTAGTCGACCTTGGTGATGGTTAGTTAGTTAATTATAAGGATACATTATACATATGAAGCATATTTGGGCTCTAATTCGCATTCAAATACTCACGTATTTAGATACAAAGAGATAGAAAGTTTCACTTAAAAACTCGGAAAGTAAACTCAGATTGACGTTATTGTAGTCTGATTACGAGCTGAAATTAATTTTTGCACGTTTACTGGTACGCTGTGTTTGTCAATCATATTTAAATGCTTTTATGGTATATTTATAATTTGAAATCTTTAGAGTATGACAGAGAGAGAAGAGTAAGTTATCTGTCTTCCCATTAATTAGATGTTTGTGTGATTAGATTAGATAATGGGAGTTTAGAGAATTTACGTCTTTCCGACATCCTTGTTTAAGTAATATTTTCCGGTGCAGATTCCCTATATAGTGGTTTGTCTGTGAATTCCTAAACAACCATGGTGTGTGTGTTTGCAGTTGTTGGTTTCCTCTGTCTGTAAATCTGTTATATGCAAGTGATGATCTTTAGTACAAGAAACTTATGTCGAGTGGAGTAACTTTTAGCATACTAGTTGCTTCTGCTACTTGTTAAGCAGTTTGCTGAATATCTGTTTTTGTGAATCTTCAAGTCCACTGTCAGTTAAATTGTCATGTTAAGATAGAGCATAGGTTGCTAATGTCTCAGGTTACTTCAGGATGATATGCACTTACAGAGGCCCTTTTTCATAGTTTAATTAAACGTCTTTTTAGGGTCTTAATTTGTTTCCCTCCAGGAGATGTGTCGTCGAAAGTCATTTCTTCTGATCGTATGTGTTGAACAATGTATTATGTACATTAGATTATTTTTATCCATTTTTGTGCATTTTGATCCATTCATTGCGCCTATGTAGAATAGACCAGCTATGTAGTCTTTTGCTTACAAAGAATTTGTCCTTAATTGCTTATCATGATGAAACATTCTATGTGGGCACTCTGCTTGATGATAATCATGTTAGATATTAGAATTTCTTGGTTAATATAAACCGAGTGGTCGGCCATCTACTATCTAAGCTGATATTAATAAAAAAAGGCCGTTAGTTGAATAGCCTGTTGGCATAGATTTGAGGCTAAGGAACCGTTTATGGGCTACATCAGTTGCCCTTAGCATATCACTTGTTTAAAGTAATCATTTTGTGATGAAACTTCTGTATATCTCCATCACCAGCTGTAACTATTCCGCTTATTCTTCTTATGATGAGTCTGATGATGATCGATCCGATGGTTATCATCACGGCCAGCTTGTTCTATATTGGAATGAGTTTTCGACTTGTTGTCTACAGTAAAGCTAATTAATTCATGTTTTTATATATGTTGTTAATTGCTGTTGATCATACATGTTTTGTTAGTGTTATATGTTAAGGATCGATTTTGTAGATTTTGTAATGATGTTATTTGATTGATTGATGGTATGTGGTGAATAACGGATGTAGAAATGAAGTGACTGAAATAAACAGTTTTTATTTCGTTAGATGGATGACAATGAGCTTAGTTAAGTACTTAAGTTTGTAAATGATAATGATGACGAGGAGCGTATATATTATGTTTGCGACTGAATTTGGATTCGAACGTCAGGCATGGTTTAGATAGTACATACTTGCATAGATGTGGATTGATTTTGTTTACTGTGGATTATTGTTATTGTAGTCAGGTTACGTGTTGTGAAAGATTTTTGCACGGGTATTGGTATGTGTTTGTCTATCAAAATTGAATGCTTTAAGGTATGTATGAATTGGAAATTTTGTATCATACCTGAGGGTGAAGCATGAGGGGTTTGGTTCTTCCGTAAAAAAAGATCTTCATGTGAGTATGCATTCAAGTTGAGAGAATTTGTGTCTTTATTGGCTTGAAGCATCATTGTTTACGTATTGTTCTATAGTAGTCTCTCAGATCCCTTAGCAGTGATGAGACCTTGGCGGTTATCTGGTTTCCTTAACTAAAGTGTGTAGTTGATAAGATTAAGTACAAAATGTTTAGGATACGAGTCCCTCCTCCCTCCTGAGTGAAGTCTTCATTTGGGCAATTATGGTAACTTATGTGGAGGGGAGGGAATATCAGCATCTTACTTGCTTCCGTCTGCTAGTTGTTACTAGTATATAAATTTTTATGATGATCTGCTTGTGGTTCTTGGTCAGGTGTCTGCCAACGGTTTCAGTCTAACGTAGAATATAAGTTGTCATTAACTAGCTCCCTAGCGCAGTTGGCCACCAGCTACCTTAGAAGCCTGGGCCCAACCATGTGATGTCTTGATCCAACAAATGACGCGAGTTCGAATCCGTTCCGCGGCATGATTGGGTATTGGGTGGAGGTATTTCACAGGCATCAAACCTTTGCTGGGTAGGGTTGATGGGTACCATTATGGCACACAGGGTTGAGGTGTCCCTGCCAATCTACACTTTTGATCCAAGTTGCCATTGTCCCATGTAACTGCATAAATGTATAGTATATACGCGTTCTGCAATAATCCTTGCAATAACATAAACATTTTTTCATTAGTTAAATGCAACATTATCTTTAGGGTCTTAATGTTTTTCCCGTCCAGGGGATGTGTCATCAAGAGTGATTGTTTAGTAGTCGTTTAGTTTAGAAGAAACTGTTCTCAGTGGGTTATATAGACCATTGTCAGTGCGCGCTATTAGAATTTCCTGTATGATCACAACCCTACATTTACTAGTAGTCGACAAGATTCATCTTAGCCATCCGATTATCTACCAATATAAGTTGATCTTGAAGGTCCCTTTTGTTTGAATGACATGACGGGATGCCTTATAACACGATGATCTGCATAAGTTTTGCTGGTCTTAAGAAAACATCAGATATAGTTTCAAT
Source organism: Artemisia argyi (assembly GCA_030686995.1). Taxonomy (NCBI): domain Eukaryota; kingdom Viridiplantae; phylum Streptophyta; class Magnoliopsida; order Asterales; family Asteraceae; genus Artemisia; species Artemisia argyi. Next base: position 22,266,132 of record CM060686.1, read on the forward strand.
ACAATATAATTCAGTGATTTGATAATGATACAGGACTACAGGTACATCGTGTCAAACATTTTTAACTACCTAAATTTGCTTTGAATATCGGAGCACAGTCTGTTGTCTACACTAAGGATAATATTTGGCTTAATATATCGGATCTTTGAAAGAGGATTAGAAGCCGATTAATTTGTGGTATGTGTAGATAATGTTCACATTTTATGCAGACAAGATCTGTTAATGATCAACCAGCTTCTAATACAATTAGAACCTGAACTTGTGCTCTATACAAAATCCCATCAATAAGGGGGATCAAATTGAACTTTGCTTAATATCGTTTACACCCATAGGCCTTACCATTGAACGTACTCCCGTATGGGGACAAGAATAGTGGCATGGACTAAATGTCTTGACCAAGCCAAGGAACTTACACTGGAAAGTCATGATAAATGATGTTTAAGATTGACGAATATGGTTAGAAAACCAAATATAGAAACAGCCATTAACAAATGAATTAATATGTTCAACGGAGAACTATAAACCGGAGACTCGTGTAATACGTAGACCGTTGCACAAGGCTCCAAAGACTTGACAACCAGGGAAATTGCCTTAGCATTGTAAAGGGTCTTTAATTCCACAAATATTGATGTCAACTCTATACAGAATGCCGTGTAAAGACTTCTAAATTTGACTAGTCTCATAAGTCATAACCCCTCAACAGTGACTTGGTCAACAAATCAACAATGGTTCAGTGTCATCTTAATTTATTTAAAACATAATAATAAATCATACTCTATTGGATACCAATCTATGTGTGTTAATGATGGCTGAGCCAAGTGATATTGCACCTCCAGACGTTCTAATTTCTGTGATAGATTCTAAGTTTACTGCATCGTATGTAGTAGATCTTATAGTTGCCACGAATTCAAGGGGAGACCATACGATCACAGATGGTAAAAGTAAAATCTTGTTCACGGTAAATCCATCCGGCGCAATCTTGCATGATCAGCTTGTTCTACGTGACATAAATGACAAAATTATTGTCACGCTCCGTAAAAAGGTAATTTTTAAAGGTATTTTTTGTTTTTCTTGCTAATCTTTCGTGCTAATCAATTCGATGAAATATACTATGGTTCATTTTGTCAGATCAGGAGTTTACATAAGAGATGGTGTGTATTTAGGGGTGCAAGCAATGACGAGATGTTATTTAGCGTCAAAAAAGAACACACAATACAATCTAGGACCAATTTACATGTGTTCCTGGCAAACAACCATAGCGAGGATGTTTGTGATTTCAAAATTGCAGGCTGCTCGTCAAACAGAAGCTTTTCTATATATACCAGAGATTCTTCGAGGAAAATAGCCAAAGTATGTTATCGTACTTTTGACCTTGTTTTGCTTTACACTTGGATATTCTAGTTATGAGGGTGTCGGGATTGCTTTTTATAAATAGTTTTGGTCAGGTGTCGTGATTTTCTTACAAGAGGTCTGAGGAACCTCGGGGGGGGGGGGGGGGGGGGGGGGGGGGGGGGGGGGGAATGCTCAAACTAAATCTAATGACGCAACTTGTTCTTGTAGACGCACGAGATGCACGTTAAGGACAAATTCCTAGTAAAAGTTGGTCCGAATGTGGATTGTGCATTTGTGAGCACACTTATTGCTGTTATTGAAGCTATGAAAAGTTGAAAACGTCCAATTGTAGAGGAGTTTAAAAGAGTGGATGCTGAGATTTGATCCCAAGTCCAAGTGGCGATAAAATGTGTAACACCACCAATACACGAAAGTTATGGATCGAGGTTAACGTAAACAAATCATCAACAATTAATAAGTAAAATTACAAGTACTTTTTAGAGTTTTAGGATGTAAATTTACTGGTAAATTGGACATTTTGTTAACTCATATGTCACAATGATATGTGTAGTCGATTATGTTAAGTGTGTTCAGGTTTGCTGCCGAGGAAAAAGAAGCATGGATAGTAAGATGTTGCATTCAATAGAACTTAGCATACTCGTCTAACGAATGTGGACATCCGGCAAAAGACTACCCACAAAAGATTGTCGATCAAAAGCTTCAGGGTTCGACTATCATGATTACTGATCCAAAATGTTGATTGCTACTAAAAGTACACATTGAATTAAAATATTTTGCAAAGAGCAAACAAGTTTGTCCAAAATCAAAATAAATGTTGCTCTTTCCAACTTCTAGCAACCCACTAAAACCAAAAACCTACCCAAATTCAATATCTTTTTCCTTCAAAACTTATTCAGAATCACTTTCCATAGTCCCCATTGCCTTCAATCCTCTTGGTCTCTGCTAAAAAAAATAGTACAACTCATTATAAAATGGTACACTAACTTTAATAACTTCATAAAGACACCTTAGATTTTGACCACAAAAGGATCCAAATTTAAAGCAAATGCACAACTTTCAACTAATATATTTTCCTAGCTTTTAAAGCATATTAGGATTTCACACAAGTGTCGAGACAAGAGGTATCGGATTCAAAGTTCACTAGGTAAAAATATTAAAAATGTGGTCAAAGAAAGGGTTGGGAAACAATTGCGGGGATACCCGGTTAGGTCACATACATCTGAGTCAGACTCGTCCTCGTTGAGTAACCCAAACACGGATAACCCCATTTGTGCATGATTAAAAGTTGACTAAAAGGTTCACTACCTTCTTAGCTGTCTTTTTCTCTCTAACTTCGTATCTTTCTTGGCATAGATCAGATAGCCATGCACCTGGAGTTACCAACTGCATTTAATACACCAACATTTACCGACTAATTAGGATCTGAATTGAATCATGAATATGAATGCTATAAAGAACAAAATGAAAAGGGTATTTCAGGAATTTTACAAGTATGGTCTTTTGAATGGTCTTGGCTCTTTTCTTAGGCCTTTGAGGCAATTTACACCCTTTCATAAGCATAAAGTCTTCTTCTTTCTCTTTGCTTGATAATGTAGTGTATAGTTTAGGCCAAGCCGTCTTTTTACTCTCTTTTTTTGTATCCATTTGCAACACTTTCCTGCTGCTGCTACTCTCTTCGAATCCACTTACAGATGATCCTCGTGTTGTGTAATACCGATCTTCCTTTTCCGGTGATGATAATGCCGACATTACCTTCCTGTTCGTGATCCTCAAACCAATCAGAAAGAAAGAAAACAACCCAAAAAATAAATATATTTCAATCTTTGTTACGGAAAGTTAACAAAGATCAGAGTACACACACAAAAATATAAAATTCTTAATTGTGTCCAACTGTCCATCTAATTCACACACACAAAAGGCTTTATAAGATGCATTCAACAAAGCTAAACAACTATCAGGAAAAAGCACCAAACTTTATCTTTTTTCTTTGTTTCTAAAATAGCCCATATTCTTTTTTCGCTTTATAATCAAATAAAGTAAACCCCAAAATTTAATAAACCTATACAGATTCTTGAAGCTCCAAAAGAGCGAAAGATCTAACGTTATTATCAAGATAACCCAATAGTAAGAGCAAATTGAGTTATATAAACAATAATCAAGAGAACAATAGATTATGATCACTTTGAGTTCATTATTAAGGAAACAAAAATAGCATGCTATACCGATTGAGACGTTGAGGAGATGAAGCATGAAGAGGAAGAGAGTCTTGTTCGTTAACAACCCTTCTATCAACTCTTTGAGATGTGCTTTTTTTCTTCACACTAATTTCATTTCCATCCGATTTTCCATTCATAAGAGTTGATTCTTTCACCTTCATAAACCTTAGTCTCTTTCTATTTCCCCACTGTAACTTGTCCATTACACCAAAAGTTTCTATCTTTATCTATAGAAAACAAGTGAAATCCCCATTTTAGACATGAATCCGAAAAATATAAAGACCAAAGAACTAAAAGTATGTAATAAAAATTTTTAAAAAATAGTGTACCACTTGAAAAGATTTATGCCAAAACCAGCATCAAATCTACTAATTCACCCTGCATTTCAAAAGCATAAAAGAAAATGAAAAAATAATTTTAATATGTGAAAAACAAGTGACCAGTTTAAGTAAGTACCCTAAATGAGTAATAAGACATATTAGTACCTAAAAACATTTTTTTGTAGAAAACATCTAAATAAAGTATACTAACATGAAGATCTATGCTAAAACCTATTTCAAATCTTAAAAATCACCCTGCAATTCAAAATTATTTAAATATATGACAAGTCAAAAAAAGCACAAAAAAGTGGAAAATTACAACTTACAAGAACAACAAAGCTTCAAGCTTTATCTATGAAAATGATTTTTTTTTTTTTTTTTTTTTTTTTTTTTTTTTTTTTTTTTTTTTTTATATTAGAAAAAAAAAAAAAAAAAAAAAAAAAAAAACTGAATACACAATTAAAGATCTATGGTAAACCCAAAAGTAAATCTTCCAAATCACCCTACATTTCATAAGTACTAAAAAACAACAAAGTTATAGTTTTTATTTCTGAAAAAAATCAGGTAAAACCCCTCATTTTAAGCATGAACTACCCCAAATTAAAAACAGTAAATATTCTTTTGAAAAAAGGTATACTTACATGAAAGTTTATGATAAAACCAGCATCAAATCTTCAAAAACACCCTGCATTAAAAAAAGAAATTGAAAACCATAAGAAACAAACAAAATCCCTGCAACAATGAAAGATAAAGGCTAAATATTTAAACCTTTGTCTCTAAAAAAACAAGATTTCTTATATTTCTTGAAAACACAATTTTTTATAAAAACTTAGAAACTATATAGATTACTCACTTGAGGATCTATTCTTCTAAGAGTTATTCAAGAACCCAAATGAAATCTTGTTTTGAAAGTAGAAAAAATGGAAGATAAAGATGAAAAACTGAAAATGAGGATGTTTGTAACAGGAGGAATGGATTTAAATATGGTTTTTAAAGTTTATAAAAAACTAATGGGTTGCATTAATTTAGTTTTGGTGAAAATGGGATGTGTTGTGTCTTGTGTTTGAGTTCTTGTTTGTGAGTTTTGAGTTATGTTGTTGATATGTGAAGAACAGTCAAGAAGTGAAGAAGTGGGGGGTTACATACTTACATATTTTCCACCCTTTTTAGTTTTACTTTTTGTACTTTTCTTTTAGAGTAAACTAGCGGGGTTGCCCGCGCGTTGCGGCGGGTGTGTTTTGTATTTTGTCGGTTGTATGGTATAATTAATAATTTTGTTATTTGAAGTATGCATATGTTTACTTGGAAGCATAATTTGTTTATATTTTCGGATTTTTTTTTTTTTTTTTTTGGCGTTGCGGTTGAAATTTTTTTTGATTGTTTGTTTTCTCGGTATGGTTTTTTTTTTTTTTTTTTTTTTTTTTTTTTTTTTAAATAAACAAATTTGTATAAGAAATTTTTTGTGAGTGTGGTGACTTGCCTGGGTTTTAGAAGATATATATAATTATAAAATAGTCCCCATGGTTTGGTCAAATTTTATGTTATGTCTTTACGTTTTTGAAGTGCAGGCACCATTCATGTCAAAAATTTACGAGTGCAATTTTCGTCCTTAGCTTAACGACTAAAATGCTCATCCTCTCAATTTTATTAAGGTTATGTTTGGCAAAAATAGATGTTGCTGGTGCTGATTTTGATGCTGAAAAAGATTAAGGGTGTGTTTGTTTGCTTCTTAATGGACCAATTCAGAGCCCAACACTGATTCGGTCAAATCCCTTCTTGTTTGATAAAAAAATTTATGCATCTGAGTTATTCTATTTGACTCTGAACGATTTTCTTTGAGATAGGTCCCTAAACCATTCAGTAGCTAACCTTTGACTAATCTAGCCTCTATTTTTTTTTTTTTAAAAGTCACGCTTAAACACGTAACTTTCATTATTTATGCATTCAAAAATATAGTACTGGTCTCAGGTCTTTTCAAATTAAGAATCCATGAACGTTATCATCATTTAACTATTTTTTATTAATATATTTTATTTGATTATTGTGCTAATATGACAAATGGTATAAAGGTGATAATCATTCATTTATTTTATTAAAATGGTGTTTTTTTTCCCCATTTTTTTAGCATGATCGATGTTTTATAAAAATATTTTTAAATATATAGAATAACAATAATTTCTGATATATCAAGTTTGCTAATCTTCGTAATCAGATTGTTAATGAGTTATTTTTAAATGCTTCAACCTAAGATTAGTTCGTTTCGATAAGACTTTTTGCATTTTTTTATTTCAAGATTACTTTCTTTACGTTATATTTTTATTCGAGTTAATAACTTTTTTATCAAACGGTATATTTGTTCAATACAAAATCGGACAGAAGGTTAAATTGGTAATTTCAAGCAACTCAGATTGCTCATTCAGAACAAATATCAAACAATCATTTTTCACTCAGAATCAAGTTCACTCAGCATCTTAGAATCATTCAGCAGCTTTGATTCATTCAGCGCTAAATCATATTTTTTTTATCAAACAACCCCTAAGGCTCCGTTTGATTACTGTTGAATGAACTAATTCAGTGCTGCTCATCCAAAAATTAATCGGGCAGCTTGTTTGGTAATTTAAAAGTGGCAACTGAATCATAAATTACACGCTGAGCGATTTTGCAAACAAGAGTAGAGAAAATGATTAAGTGAGATACGGTTTACTCAAATACCCTTATTACACCTGTCTATGTACTACGGTTATTATTAAATTTGAAAAATCATTTGGGTGATGGAATTGATAAGCCACAAAGTCACCAACAACCACATTAATATATCAGTACTCCTATAATCTTAAATAATAATATAAAAACTAGGCCAAGTAACTGCTATATATATTCATTTGTCAACAAATATGAAGTAATGTGTTTGTTAAAATATTTTTGTGGCATCTATGATTTCTTGATATGATTACTTTTTCAATTTGTACTATATGTTCTTTAGACTATAAGTTCTAACAAATGAACATTATTCATCAACTACACGTTTCATTTAAAATTAGTCACAATTGAGGTTAAAATGGTAATTTCTATTTATTCAGAATCAATAGTCAGAACATTTATCAAACAGTTTTTTAATTCAGAATCATGATCACTCAGCACCTTTGAATTATTCAGCATATTTGACCCGTTCAGTGCTAAATAATACAGTTTTATCAAACAACCCCTAAGATTCTAGCTTATTTTTTTGCAATTGTGCTGGTGTTGTTGCTGAAAATGATTAAAATTCAGTTAATTTGTGAAAAGTAATTTTCATAATATCTTAAAAGCTGATTTTGAGAACTTATTTTTCTAAAATAATTCACAATCATAATTTGACAAACAAAGATTAAATAGGAAAGAAGACAAAGGTAACATAGTCATTTCACTTTAGTCATGGACGAAAAGTGCATTTGTAAGTTTTTTATGGGAACGGTGCTTATATTTTTGAAAAGATATGGACAAAACATGCACTTTGGTCAAACAACAGGGATGACTTTTGCAATTTACTTTTTTTTTAAATAGTATTGTAGATTAGTGGGATTAATGTAGGCCATTGGATGTGAAATGGAGGGTTGGATGTGTGTTTGTCAAAGGCTCCAACTAAACTTTCGTGATAGCAGCCTTCGGAGTATCTTAAGTGCACGTGAGTACGTGACTTGCATCACCCCTTACCCTCATTTTTGGACTTCTTTCTACAAGGTTAAAATAGTAAATTTTCAATGATTTTGATTTTTTTCACTTTTGTACAACAGATGTAAACCAGCAATGTTTTCAAACCCGACCCGGCCAGGTCAACCGGTCGGACCAGTATCCGATAAAAAACGGGTCAAAAACCCGGTTTTTTAAAACTGGGTCAACCGGTTAGACCCACCGGGTTTTGAGTGACCCGGGTCAACCCGGGTTTTGAAACCCGGCCGTGTTTGGAATTTTTTTTTTTTAATTTTGACTCTTTATTTTTTTTATTTTCCATTATTAAGGTGCTATTTTTTGTTTGATATAACTTTCTTATGGTGTATATTTACTCATATTAGGAGTTTAGGACCTGTATGCTTGAACTTTAAGGTTATTTTTTGTTTTAAATGACACTGAAAGCTTGTGCTATTTACTGCGTTTTGATGGTAGGTTCATTTTGGATTAGTATTAGGCTATTATCTTTATTAATTCATGCTATGATTTTTTATGTCCTTTAACTTGGTGCGTTGTGCTATTTTTCTGTTGTTTGGTGTCATTCTTGTGCTTTAAACTTTCGTTTATTTTTGTCTTTAGTTTGAACTTTGAACTACATTTATGAAGGTTCTTTACTCTTTTTTCACAGTAGAGTAGTGTTTGGAGTTTGTACATTAAACTTTGGACAATAGAAAATGGATTTTTGAAAATGTGCATAAAACCGGGTCTAACCGGGTTGACCCGGCAGTCGAACCGGTTGACCCGGTGACTCGGCCGGGTCGATCCCAAACCCGGCTTTCAAAGCATTGGTAACCAGTAGGTATGCACTAGGGCTAAACACAATAGACCGTGAAATGAACCATGGATTAGTGCTAAGAATAATAGACCGCGTACTAGTATTCACCAAGTACTTTTTTAGTAAGTCGACTTATTTAATAGTTGGGAGTAGTTTACTAAGAGCAAGCGATATCATGCCTTCGAGTTAAACCTTAAATCAGTGTTACGTCGGCTTTAACATTTTACCCTTAATTAGAAAAAACACCCTTTTATCATAACTCAACAACAATTTACAAAAACACCACTTCATTTAGTGGGTGAAATGATTTTTTTTTTCCTTCTATATAAAGCCTTGAACTCAAGAGTTAACACTTGACCTTAACTCACTAAGGCGGTATCATGACTTCTCCCTTAACTCAAAAATGTTAAGGTTTAACATGGGGGTTGGGGCATGATATCGCATGCTCTAAAGGGACTCTATTTCTTTATCTCAAACATTTATGACATGTTCAGTGTGCAAGCTTATAAAGGGCTTGGCAATGGTCACGGTAAGGGTACCACGGTACCGTGCTACCGTGCGGGAACACCGCCGCCTTGCCCACGGTACCGCACGGGGAGCTTCACGCACGGGAAGGAGCAAGATTTTGAACGTTTGATCACTTTTTGACACAAAGGAATTTAAAAAAAATGAAGTGAGGGATGGTGGTGTGGTGCCACAAGTGATGCCAACAAAAAAATGGGGTGAGAGATGAAAAAAATGGGTGAATGATGTGGTATAAGGGGATTAGTTGGGACTTGGGAGTGAGGGATAGTGGTGTGGTGCCATAAATGTTACCAACCCCCTAAGTAATTTAAAAGGTTTTCTTAAAAAATAAGCTATTTATAAAATTAGATTTGTTTGTCTGACAAAATATATTAAAGCTCTTAAAAATATAATATATCATAATCGTAAAAAATTAAATGATCTTATTAAAAAAATAAACATCATCGGTAACTTAATATTTAGTTACAGTTTCAACTATTTTTGCTATATAAATGGCCTTTACTAGTCGAATTAATAACACAAGATATACATTAAAGCATAATAATAAAAAAAGAAATATTTTACTAACGGTAAAATGATCAAAGAAGTACATTATTTATAGTTTTCTACTCTCGGCATCACTATCTTTTCCCTTCCGAGTTTCAAACATGTACTTATCGCGATCAATCGTCAACATACTTGTATACTACTACATATGCATTACATTGCTAGCTTTTTGAAGTCTTGTTAAGATACAGATTTCTTGTGGATGATTAAAGCCCTGTTTATTTTTTTTGGTCTTACATTTGTTGCTTCCTCTTAATGAAGAGGAGCTCATATTTTACACCCACCTGATATAGACGAATTAGTGAAATGAGTAGGCCTTAGTGCAAAAAAAAATATTAAATTATATTTTGTGGGTCTAATTCCTTCACTAACATAAAAAAGAAACAAGGCCTTGGTCATAAAAATTATAGCCAAATTCCAAAAAGAGATTATTAAAGCTAATTTTAGAAAGATTCCAAAATTCAAGTTATTGTTTTTGGGTTGGGCTAATATAGGCCATTTGTTACCAATTAATAGATCTGTTGATGAATGGGCTATATTAGAAGATATGCAATGTGCAAGGCCCAGGAACTAAATGTTTTTTATTTTTTCTTCTAAACTTCTATGAGTTCTATCTCTTTATTTATCTTTTCTTATAAGACCACCCGTCATAAATGCAAATAGGACGAGTCTTCGTCCTGCAACCAATGACACGTCTTTGCTTACTACAATCACCCACATAGCACGCGTTGATGGCCAAAAATTGGAGAACTCGGTCTTGGGGAAGACCGAGTTGTGGAGTGTCTTTATTTTGTGTGTGTGTGTAATATTTTGGTTTTTGTAGGGTATATCTATACTACATATAATGCACAAATGAATCTCTCTCCAAAATTTTCATACTTACAAGAAATAAAGTATGGTTTACAACACTTTAATGCACTCAATTTTCATAATTACAACAAAACAAGCATATGATACAACAACAATAAGCATGATGTCATTTTCAGACCATTTTTCTATCAAACAACATTAATGTTATTAATTAATACACCCCTTCACCAATTAATACAAAATGTAAAGCACAATGCACAAGTATGTAAAGCACGCATAAAACTAAAAATACACTACTCATATAATAAAATTAATACACTATTAAAAACACCCATTCATTGAAAAATACAACATTTTAACCACAAAGTACAATATAAGTAAGCTTCCACACATGAATATTTCAAGGTCCCAATCGGTCGATCGGCTCCAAAACTCAAAACCGTTAAACTTTTACACAACATTGCCATTTAACTAACAACAAAATACAAAACAGTCTCTATCCTAAAATCACTGTCATCTCACGCCTCAAGTAGAGATCTTGAAGTAGTGGTCTTGTGTGCTTCGAAGAACAAAACAAGATAAGCATGTTTACAGTTCGTGTGTTTAAGCATAACAAAAATCATAGAAGGGTCTCATCTGTTGATTACATTGGTCATTCGGTTTTTGAAGAAATATACAAGAAAGTTTAGAACTGATTTCTTGTCAAAAGGAAAAGATGGGTGGGAAGAGTTTGTAGCTGCGTGAAAGTGGTGTAAAATTAGGGTAAGTTAAATTAGGGAGTTATTGTTATTGGACTTGAGCAAATTTCACTGCACAAAAAGTGGGCTGCAATTCGTTGGACTCAAAAATATTTGTTGTGCTTGTAAAACCAAAAAATAAATAATTTTGTTTTTGAAAATTTCAGTTAACTAACTTTAAACAAGGGAAGAATTTTTCTGAAATTTTTTTTGTCTTAAGTTTGTTGTGTTAAACTACATACATTGTTAAACGCATCAAAAAGTTTTATGTTATAAATGATATGCATAAATATGTGATCACACAATCTTTTAGTTATTTACAACTACCCGTTAATATCGACCATCACGACCTCCTACATAGTCATGCAACCAATATCCGCCTCCTTATCACCGCAACAACGCGTTGACAATCACATAACATTTTAACTACTTGCAATTATAAAAATGTCTTAACTAAATTTATTGTTATTTGTAAATTAATTGATAAAAAAAAATATGATCACATAATATCACATTGCCAGAAAATATAATCACAGGGTACCCGCAGCCGCATCGCGCGGGTACCCTGCTAGTTTGTGTTTAAGTGGGGTATGCTTTGGTGGTAAAGTTGTTTATAGAGAGAGAAAGGTAAGGTGACGGTTGTGAATGCGGTCTTGGGGTTTCCTTATTATACTCAGTCTAAGGTTTAGATGATCAGAGAATTCCTTATCCCGTGTAGGGGTGAGCATCGGGCCGGAACCGATCCCGTCCCGACGATACCGACTCCCGATTGTGGCCGGAATCCTAAACCGACTCCCGATCCCGATTGTGTTCGGTTAGTCGGTATCGGAATCGGTCGGTATCGGTTAGTCGGTATCGGTCGGATTAGCTTGTTATTGATCGGAATCATCCCGTCCCGACCCGTCCCGTCCCGACCCGACTCCCGAGTTCGCCGGAATAGCAAACCGACTCCCGACCCGTTTGCTAGTCGGGATCGGAATCGGGCCGTCGGGTGGTCGGAATCGGGCCGGTAATCGGGGGTCGGTCGGTAATGCTCACCCTTAATCCCGTGCAGTATTTGTGTGTGTCGACTGAAATTTCTTCAAGAACAGTTAATGAGCACATATATCAGTAAACTTTAGTAGAAGTTGTGATTGATCCAATTAACAAATTTATAGCTTAATGGGCCATAGTAGAGAAATATGCAAGTTTACAATGGTGATAAAACTCTAATTTTGTGCACCTCTTTTGAATGTCGACTGATGTTTTTCAAAGACTTTTTTGCAGGCAATGAGCAACTGCTCAAATGACATTTAGTCAGAAGTCGGGATTGAAGATATGACTTATTTTCTCAAAGTTGTTCTTCACGGGCCAATTGGACATTTGCGATGGATGAGTGGTACCACATAGGCCAATGCCATAATTTGGACATACATACACATGCTTATACATAGTTTCGAAGACTAACTGAGCATGATGAGGGGCTGATTAGGTAGCATCTTTTTTATATTGTTTCTATTCATATTTTGGTAGCATCTTTTTGACAAAGTTTTCCTTACAAATTATTATGCTAATGTCAAAACAAACCAACTACCCAACTAACCAAAAGGTGTGTCATGTTATGATATAAAGTACTTGGAAGGTAAAACTTTGTAAACTAGCGCTAATCTAGCTAATCATGAAATTTTTGTTAAGAATATAAGAAATGATTATATGAGATATAATTAAGTGGGTGAACTAATAAAGTGTCGAAAACAGCCAAGACATGCTTCAAAATTCAAAACAAATCATCTTTCTCATCGGTCGTAAGAATAAAACTGATGTGTACTTATAAAAACAAACAATATCATTTGATTCAAATTCAAAAATTTACGCCTCAGATTCAGATGAAGATGTGTCTCTTCACTCTTGCAACAAAGACTTTGTTACATGGATGTGAATTTCTAATGCAAAAAAAATTCAGAATGAATATCAGTTTATGATACGAAATTTGAATTCTTTAGGGCCAAAGTAAAAAAGAAAAAAGATTGTCATGTAAAGTATATATCATTATAAGTTGGAGATAAAATTGTTTACGATGAAACGTTTAAAAGTGATAATTATGTTTAAGGCGAGTATCTCGTGTTGAAATGTCAAGTAACGAATGAGCTGATCGATGATGAACGAGGACGAGGTTGAAGCTGTTAAGCTGTTTGTTTTGTGTTTTAATGTCGAAACCTACTTGTGCAAAACAAATTATTAAACGTACAGTTTTATGCTAACGTTATAAGATGAAGATTAGACATACATTTAGGTCTCACCCTCATTTTCTTTATTTATTTTCATTAAAAAAATAATAATAATAAAATAAATAAATAAATAAATAAAATCAACCGGATCAAAACTCATCTAAAACCGGACTCATTTAAACCCATATTTCTAAAAGGTTCATCTAAATCCGAGCCCGTCTAAACCCAAACTCATCTAGATCCGTGACCCGACGCACTTACCTATTCACCACTAGATTACCTTCGACAAAACAAACACACATAGCTGTGCAACACCGACACAACATCATGTTAAACTACTTTCCATAATACGGGCAACGGTCAGCTGCCCAACAAAACAAACACAGATTCTCGTCTATAAATACCAACTGTTTTACGTAAACAAAACCATACTTCACATCTCACTTAATTAACAAAATCATACAACACTCACTCATCTTGACAACAATGCAAATGCAAATGCAGATGATGAAGATTTTTGCGGTCATGATTATCATGACAGTGGTCGTGTCCACTGTAGCCGCGGCAGATCCTCCTGCCCCGGCTCCAACGTCAGATGCAACCAGTGTCTTTGTACCTATTATGGTTGCATCTCTGTCAGCATTCGTTTTTGCTATATTCTTCTAATTTATGAATTATGATCACAATGTGAGTGTTAATGGTAGTACTAGAATTATTTTTAGTTTGGTTTTGTTTGTTTTTGGTTTTTTCGATTTGGGTTTGGTGTTACGTATTATTAATGGGGTTAAGATTGTTATGAGGTTTTTATAGATTATTGTGGTATGTAGTTATGGTTATAGTGTTGTAAATACTTGTGATTCTTGTGTAATGAGGCTTTTGTACATTATTGTGGTAATAAAAAATTTGTCATGTATATGATGAGCCTTTGTGTTGGTATTTCTCATGTTCAAGGTTTTGTGTTTTATTTTGTAAGTAAGTTATATGTTTCTTTTTTCAAGTTTCTACCATCAACAAGCATCAATATTAAAAAATCATTTGTAAAGTAAAATGCTAATACCACTCACACAATCATTGTGGATCTTACATTGTGAATTTAGTTATATTTCAAAAAGATGGATACGTGTATTCGATTAGTTTGCCTTTTAAAAGAAATATTGCAAAAATAAAGGGTGTGTTTTGCAAAAGTATCAGTAAGCAGTAATAGTGAACGATAACAACGAGCAATGACTGTGAGTAGTAGCTTCTTTTTTAATAAAAACATTTTGTAATGTTATATATCGCTCCTAAATGCTCTTAAACGCTTTACGCCAACACTTGTTGAATTATAATCTAATTCGTTAAGTATAAGGTCACATAAATGTGAATGGCAATTGAAATGTTTTTTTAATAATGGTTGTTTGAGTAGAGACCGATAGATTATAGATACTTCGATTAGAACTACAATTATTTTACACTAACGTTTCAAACAAAGAGAAGAAAATTCATGGCGTTGAATGTAATAATCGGTCGCTAAATAGAAGTTGAATAATTTTGATTAACGTTTGTCCACATAATGTAATTCTAGAAGGTTTCATTTTCAAACTTTAGACCGGCTGTAGTGGTGACCATGATCATCACTGTTAAATTAGTGTTACATCAGCTTTTTAACACTACCAACATAGTAAAATAAGACTCATAATATCATTACAAAAAAAATACTTCACTTAAACACAAATACACCTCACAATATACTAAAAAAAAAAAGTCATTTAAACGACCCATTGATGCTCGAAACCCGTTCAAGGCGCGTTATTGTTAAATTATTCAAAGGTGATTAGTGATTTAATGGCAAAATTTTAGGATTATCTGTGAGAAGTCTCAGTTTGATTGGCATAAATAAATTTAAAGTGGTCACGACAACCCTTATTTATTATTATTTATTTTTTTTATTATTATTATTTTTTTTTTAAAATAAGGCTTTATCCGGTTAAATATGTATGTTGATGAGCTTAAACTCTGTATTGATACTTTTTATTATTAAAACCAACAAGCATAAATTAAACTCTATTTTTTTTTTTTTTTTTTGACAAAAAAGTATTTATTTATAAAGTCAATTACAATTTTGATTTTGTAAATATATGAATTCCATTTCTGATAACTTTGGAGTACATTATCAGTTAACTCTATAATGTGTTAGACAATCTCTTTTTAACATGTGGTTAAGGTGGTACCTCAATTAATGAATGATTAAGGTAAGGAAAATATATGGTTGGTTAGAGCTTTGTCTCTAAGTTATGTCCCAGGAATTCTTTTTAAGAAGAAAAGGAAATAAAGTAATCGAAAACTGAAAAATTATTGTGTTTTTCAGTTTTTCTTGAACAGCAAGGAGGAAATAGAAAGAAAATGACAAAAAGAAAATTTAACGTTTTTCTTCAAAAGTTCTCTGCTCAAATATGGCCGGATTTAGACACAAACAAAACTACATCTAAATTATTGAGTATATAATGACTAATATAACCATAAGTATTTATTTCATGTTCGACTTTTGTGATAGAATGAACATTTGTAAAAAAACATCAATGTAATTATTTATTTTATCATTTCTTTTCTTAACCGAAGAATGCAACATTCTTTTCTTCTCTTCTTTACCATCATTTCTATCCTCACGTATAAAAACTCGAGAATGCAGCTACGTAATCTATAATGTAAATTCCCAACATTTGATCATCAGCAAAACCTTTCCTGAACTTTCACCACGTACAATCTACCAAAAAGTCGAAAACACTTGGTATTTATTTTTATTGGTACATAATGAACACCAAAATGAGTTAATGGATACACCAAAACCTAATCGGGTACGGTTGCTACTTAATGATACATAATATACAGAAAACTGATCAAATCTGGTTCAAAAAATATACAAACGCGCCTGCCTTTCCTAAACAACAATTGCAAAATAACACAACATTGAGCTCAACAACACCATAAACAAAACAAAGATCGATACGCATGTTACAAACGTTTTTTGTGTTAATAGTCTACAGCTTTACTCCCTGTGATGCTCGAGATGAAGATGTTTTGCTCAATGAGAACGATGCCAAGGATGAAGTCCACGCACGAGCACTTCTAGCCCCGTTGTGGAAGGGTCTGCTTTTTATTAGCTTTAGCTTATTAAACGCCCTATTGACATCGGCTAGATGAAGAACACGAGCCAAAAGCTGCTTCGATTCTCCGAAGATTGCAAGGTTTGGATGAGGGATGTATGCAAGCCAGAGAGCAACAAGGTTAGATATCATGTTTGGATAGAAGTGTAAGAGTGCCTTTAAAAAGAGGAAGAACAGGGAAAAGGTGAGATAGGGCTCTCTTGAGATTATGTCCTTTATTCGGGTTTTGTTGAGTGATTCAAGAACATCAGATTTGTTTTCTGAAAAGATGATTTGATCTTCAGTTAAATCCATTGTTGGCTCGAGTCCTGGAAAAACATGAGAAAATCAAATACATGAGAGGAAACTAGTAACTACTTTATACGAATATGTGATTATGTTACCCAGAAGAATTTCGCAATCACAAGATATAAATGTTGGTATTTTTTACTCTTTTAAGTCTAATAAATGCATGGGTCGATATTGGTTGTGTTACTATCCTAACAGATCAAATCACAAAAAAAGAACATGTCAATTGGGTGGAACGGGTTGAAACTTGAAAGTTGCATCTTGAAGTCTATTTTTAATGCATGAAACACCACAACCTCCGAAACCATTTTCTTCACGTATTTAGATTGTTGTAATAATAGCGACTTATCAACCTCCAAACCTAACCCAACTGATTTCAGTGTGTACTCAAAATGAACCATTTCAATCCATTACCCAACATAGCCAACCCGCCCATCTTGCCACCATATATAATAGTACATATCCATATATTAGTACCTGTAGCTCTTTGATAAAAGTCGACTAGTGATTGCATCTCTTCTGGACCACGGTGTCGCATTCTAGTTGTATTATTCACTAACAAAATGGAGGGAACGCCATGAATGCCATATCTTGAGAAAACGCTGCACGCAATACGTGAATCATGTAATTAGGTCTAAATACAAATCTAGTATCTCTTACCAATATAGAATAAGTTAACCATAATCCGACATTTATGAAGGGAAGCTAGTTTGAAGCAATAACTTACATTGGTAGAACCGAAGATTGCTCAACCATTATATGCTTTATTTGTGGATACATTGAGCTGAGGGCATCAAACATTGGTTGAACATTCTTGGAAAACGGGCACCAAGAAGCATAGAACAATATGGCTACATATTCATTTGTCTGACTGGAGCTCAAAACCTTGTCGAGAGACTCCCCATCCATCTGCAGAGAAAACATACGTAAAGTGTTAACACAAACGGCCGACATCCTTACAGAGGAACAACGACCCTCCAAGTTCATGCAATCTTTGGTATAACACATAGTATTTACCGAAAATTCGTTTAAGATTTGAGTTATTATTGGAATTTCAGTCAATTTGTAATAAGGACACATAATTCATTCTTACATATTCATATTACCGCTATTAGCTACAACCCATCGTTGTCAATATCATTATTATCACCAACAACAAAATTAATGTATTTAAGTTTCCACAACTTCAATATAAATGCTTATCATCGCAGTGAGAACACCAAATATACACAGATAAATGACACAAACCTAAAATTTACCATGTAAGATAGAGTCAACGACAGTAAATAGTACATGAAATTCTTGTTTAGTAATAGAAATAAGAATTTTAGATTTATCGTTATGCAAACAATACAGAATTTAAAAATAGATACTTCCGTTAAAATTTTTAAAGACAGACCACATAACTGAATATAGATAACAAATGCTTAACAGCTTAAGTCAACAAAACAGATAATTTCAACTGAGTACCTATATGTACCGACAGTTGCACAGTAAAAAGTAATTTCAAGATGCTGACCACTCATGAATACAAGTAAAAATAACTCCTTTTATCAAAAACAGATAAGTTATGAATCTCAATAAATAGCCTGTCTATTGAGGGAAAATCAAATATGGATATATCATTTATTGCCAATGAAAGTGCAGATTCAGGGAGTTCAATAACTAGCTTAGGTTGGTCAACAGAAACCTTAAGCAAGAATTCATGATATCTTTACAAAACTACATATTGCTCGGACGAATTCTAAGTTTGGTTACAAGATATGAGCAACTATATGTTATCTATCCTATGCCTCTTCAACTGCGAAGAGCTCATTAAATCCATCATACTCATCAGAAAACCGACACCCTATTTTTCTATAGTTATAGAGGTAACTATGTTCCATATCTCCCAACTCTATGTTTATTGCCATAAACTCAACTCAAGTGATGCTGTGATGTATAAAAACACCCACATATATGTAACCATATATTCAACTGGTTCCTTAAAGAGCTTACTAACTTTCTTTTTTAACTAAGTGATGTATAAGGTACTTTAGGTTTCACTGCAATTCTTGGTAGTTTAAAGTTTGAGCACAGCATTAACATCGGAAAGTAATATCATACTTACAAAGGAGGTACCGAGGTAGAACCTAGGTAGCTCCAACATACAACAAGAAAAGGTTCCCATCACAAAATGGATACAAGCAGAGATAAACAAGTTAATAGGTAACTACAATAACTGTTTTCTCATAAGTGACTGCATTGGATCACCCTATCTAAGATTAACATGGATCCAATTCAGAGAATAAACATATGCGAGAAGAGTCACGTAAACAATTAAGAAAACAAGAAATGAGTAAATGGAACAAGCACTTCCTTATCCAGAATATGTTTAACTTTCTTATCTTACATAACCGGATTCAAATCTATGGATATAAAAAATTTATGATTGCAGAAAACATGACCCGCACACCAAGAGTCGAATGTCAAAAGCAAGGCATCAAGCTATTGGCCATCTTTGATCTGTAAATTACAGAAGACTGTATATTTTTATTTATTTTTTATTTTTTTATCTAGACTCCCCTGTCAACTTAATACTGGGGAACAGGGAACGTATATCAAACGGTCTTTATGTTGACGAGTTATATGTGGTCTGTATATAACTATGTCAGGAAACTCAGGATTGGATGCCCTAATTTATATCAAATCAGTTGTGATATTCTTCTACACGCTGAAGTTAGATCTATAGCTATTACTTTAACATTTTTTGCCTAATCAGACGAGACGTGTGTACAACTGATTCTGTAGAAGAAATAAGAAAAGCAAATTAAAAGCTTCCATCCTAATGATGAACATTTTAACATTCTTACCGACACATTTTCTACTTATAGATTTTCGAAGTAAATATTCTATGATGCACAACAATTCTATCAGTAGTTGCGGATGAATGTTACAATTGCAAGGCTAACCAAAGAAAAGGTAACTTAATAAGAAAAATGATATTCCTTATACAGGCAACCAAAGTATATCTAACAAGAAGTTCTAAATTTGAATACAAACTCGTCAAACCGAGATTGTATAGCTATATGAAGTGAACAATGTTCTTTTATAAGTGTGCTAACTTTAAATGTTTGGCAAACAGCTACAGGTATCTCGCTTCTCCATTATCTTATAACTTTTCCTATTCTAGGAGTCACAAGTTTCTGTCATCCAATGCCCCACCGTCTCTAAAATATCTGAACTCTAACTTTTCCTATTCTAGGGTCTATTCATGAAAGACCCATCTTAAAACTCCTAACTTTGAGTCCGTACGTGCATATTACCCTACGATTTGCCACCAGTTCAATAATCGACCGCTTATAAATACACATCAACTAACACCCACTCCAACTAAGCCACTAAGGTAACATGTTTCTTAAAATCAAGCGTTTGTGACAAAACATACTAATACAATACAAGGGTGTTATTACACAAAAAATATACATATCAACGCAATATACCAGAAGAAAACATAGAATCAACTACAAATTACATACGCAATAAGCATATCAAATCTACCAAATGCAAAAAAAAACAAAAGTAACTGCAAATCAATTTCTTAGGGGGTGTTTGTTTCAGCTTATATAGCCGGCTTATGACTTATTTGGTTCTGGGCTTATGTTTCATAAGCGCACCTTTTGGTGGCTTATTTTGAAACTTTTCAGCTTATATAAGCTTATTATGTCATAATAAGCTTACATAAAAGTTTCAAAACAAGCCACCAAATGTGAGCTTATGAAACATAAGCCCAGAATCAAATAAGTCATAAGCCGGCTATATAAGCCGAAACAAACACCCCCTAAATCCTAAGAAAAAAGAAATTGTTCTAATATACCAACATCACAATCTCAAGTAAAAATAAAAATAAAAATGTACCAACATCATAAAATATATAAAAATAAATTTAAAGTTGTTATACCTGGATAGGGGAAGAATAGATAATGTTGGTAGGACATTGAGCCTTGAAATCAAACATAAACAACGGATGATTATTCATTAAAGGACATGATAACGATGAATACGCGTACGATGAAATTGGAAACATAAACATAAACATCATCAACAACATAGGAACAGATGATGGTTTAATCAATAACGCCATTTTTTTATTATTATTACTTATATTAAAAGATCCGAGCTGGGTAAATTCCTCGTGATCTATATATGTATGTTATAAGGTTGGTTGGTTATATACAATAAGAAATTAGGGGAATTGAATTAGGGGGTTAGGGATAAGAAATTTAGGGCTTGTTTATGTCTGTGTTTGGTTGACCCGACTCCGATGGCGGCGAATAAGAAATAAGGTGGCTCTCCTGTCTTGCTTTCGGGTCGGGTTTGGATCCTCAACTTCATGGTTAAGTCCGATTCTCTACACTTGTGGTAAATAACCGAAGAGATCGTGATCGTAAGATCGGATTGAGATCTTAAGATTCTACTATAATACCATTTTTTTAATATTCTTTGTAATATTATTTAAATCTATAAATTATTATATATTATAAACACAAAATTATATGAATGTTTTATGAAAATATTATCCTAAACTATGAATATATAATGTTTAAAAGATTTTTTTTTTTGACCGGCAGGTTAGTTGTTAGATGTTTAAAAGATTAATATGTTGTTTCTTAAAGTTTATCCATAACTTTATAGTTTTTTAGTCTGCGGTTCGAGAAAAGTAAGATCGAATCGGATTAGATCTTAAGATCCTATGGTCAAGATCGAAATCTTATAATATCTTAAGCTTGATAAGATCCTACGTATGATCCAGATCGTTTTTTCTTTGTAGTATCGTAAAATCCTAAAATCAGGATCAAGATCAGGATCTTAACAACTATGCTTGTGATAAATAGTTCGTCAAGACCCACATATCTATATATTTAACTACCCCTCAGCCAAGTTACGATCTATATCTTAAACTGTGAAAATTTCACACCCACGTGTTACAAGCAAAAGACATCCATGTTATAAGCAAAAAAAATTAAAAATGTCCCTTATGTCAGACCCACATTATTAGATAACAGAAAAAATTTTGCATCGTTCTTTTTTACAGATGTATATTATCTAACATTTATTGATGGAGGGATATAGATGTCCTAATTTCTAACAATGATCTAAACTACCAAAATTGTCAAATCATAGATGCTATTTAGTGTTTACTAAATAATAAAATCTAACACTCAACTTTTAAGCATACGAGACAGCGTGGCCCGTGCGATGCACGGGCTTTGTTCACCATAAAAAATAATCGGTTTTGCAAGAGTTATGCGTATTTAGTTATTATATGCTTAGTATTAATCGGGGATATTCAACTGAAAAAACGAAGTTTGTTTAAGTAAGTTTTTTTTTTAAATAGAATTGTATAAAAAAAAAAGGTATGAAATACATGACTGACTTTCATCATTGTAACGCCAAACCTTTTATTCTACATATTATTTCATATGTGACTAAAATACACAACCACTTAGAAAGAGAGTTGATTAAGGTGCTCGTAACATAAAAATGTTTGAAAAATAATAGTTTTTTTTAAACATACTAACAATATCATTAACCTCTGAATATCATCATATATACGATGTTAGGAACTATGTAATGTACATTAAATTCACTTTATTAATCATTTTATCATCGATGAAGATTGAATTTGAACCAATGTTAGGAAGATCAAAGGGCTATCAACCTTAAATTATAGTTTGGAAGTTAATGTATGGAATAAGGTGATATGTGGAATAAGGTAATTGTAATTGTATGCTTTCAAAGTTAAAGAGACTATTCATTTTGAAGTTTGTCTTTTTTTTGCTTAGCACATTAAATATCAATAATCTAATGAACATGGCTTTGTAAGTGATCGAAGTTACTAAGTTTTAAAATAGAGATCCAATAATGAAGTAAAATAATTTATTATGCCTATAGTATATATTTATTATAATATAAAGATATGCATAACTTGCATATCAGTTTATAGTTTTGGCTAGTTTTCTTTTTTTTTTTTTAAGAAAATTCAAAAATCTTTGTTTTTGAGATATATCAGTTTACTTATGTTAGACATTCAGACCCGTACGATCTACTTTATTAAAAAATAATTGTTGTTTTTAATAGACTTAGTTGCAAACTTATTAACAATTATTAAATGATAGCAAGACATTAGGAGCATAAACATTATGAACAACAATTAAAATAGATTGCATTAACAAATTGTTGCATCATAACTTTTTAGTTAACTTATTAAATGATAGCACATAACAGAGCTTTACATCTATATTGCAAACTTATTAACAATTAAATAATAGTTATAACAAAACTTCATAACTTTAACAAAAATATGTTTTGTTAAGGAAAAACATAATGTCATTTATCAACTTGCTTAGCTCCTATAAAAAGAAGGAAAACCCGCTCTTTTAGTTACGTACTCTTGTTGTTCCATTTAAGAAAAAATCTCCACATAAACCTAAACATATATATTGATCTTTTTTCATTTAAGAACCGGCCTCCAAAAAAAAGCTTTCACCCATCCCCTCCATGCATTCCTTTGTAAAACTCGAGCTGAGACAAAACAACTTAAAACTTTTTGTGAGCTTACAATCCCCAAACTTTCACCCACCCCTCATGTATAAATGTGAGCATTAGATGTTAGCAATCTTACTCGTTGTAAGTATGATGGTGAACTTTATAATTGAGATATATTAAGAGACTGAACAATATTTCAAATTATCTAATCTTTGGTATCCTAAATAAGCTTTGTGACAAACCATCGTAATACTTTTATTAAAATTATTGATAGTCATGAAAAAATAACAAAAGATAAGCACAACAACCCAATACCAATACACATCTCAAAGTCGTACATATCAAAGTTGCCATAATGTTCTTGTCCGATGAATACATATTATTGCTTTTAATAACATCAATTTATTAGACCTGGAATGACGCACAATAACAGCTAAAAAATCTTTTGTAAAATTACATGCTGTAAATATTAAACTAATTACTAAAAAAATAATTACTAAAAAAATAGTTATAAATCATTAACGATGATTTCAGAAGAAAAAAAATTGTAAGTATTTAGTCATTCGAATTTATGTTATTCTAGCAATAAGAACATCACATCCATTGTATATTCGCATGTGTTCCTCATGAATTAATTAATCCAAGATTAACTAACTATATAACTTAGGGCCCAGGCCAACACCAGCCCAATCCATAAAGAAATGATACCTAAGGCCTATCTAATCGTTTAACCTAAACACACAAATGAAACGCCTCTCATCTAATATTAGCAGCCATCATCTAACTTTTCTCCCTCAAACAATCATCATCATCAAAAGCGAACACACTAATCTCCATCTCCTTCAGTCGTTACGACAAAACTGCAGGAATAATCCTATCTCAAACAATATGGCTTCTCACGATTCTCACGTGTCACAGCTTCAAAGAATACGGCTTCAAGATCATTTAAATGGTCTCTGGTAGGTTTATGTTGCATTTTTGTCTTAGATCGGTGATGATAAGGGTTCAAATTAAAAAAGTCTTGAAAAGATTGGAAGCAAAGTTGTACCGATTCTGAGATCTTCTTGTTTAGTATAGATTGTGAGTTGAGGAGGATGGGATTAGGATAGTACATGATGTTGTTGTTGTGATTGTAAATATATTGGTGATGGAGACATGTTCATGAGGGGGTTAAGGATTAGGATAAATATGAGTTGGTGTGGGTTGGGACAATGTTAGATGCCTGCTGGTTATGATCAAATACTCGTCGGTATTGTTGGTCCGATGTTGTTGGATGGACACTTATTTATACCTCGTTAGTTGTATGTGCTTAGGTAACTTATGAATATGGAAAGACTAACTAAAGTCATTCATTTTAGTTACATGACCTTTAGTGTGCAAGGAGTTATATAATTAAAAAGGCTTAATAAATGAGACTATACATATCTTAGCCTTACATATTCCTCCTTTGTAAATGTCAGGAACTGATAAGGGCAATTAAAAACAATGGGTTGGAAAATGGACGGATTGAGTTGTGTGTCCGGTTTGTAAAAATGCTTTTTTGAGTTTATTGCATAATAGAGTATTTCATTAAATGGGTTTATGAGTGAGTTTTCATATTAGTTTTTTTCTAGTTCATTAATGTAAGAGCAAATTAATGCTTCATAAAAATAATCAAGGCTTTAGACATTTTAGCTTAAAAGCTTCAAAAGAAGCTCCGCGTGTACTAAATTCATTAGCTTAAACTACATATTTGAGTTTCTTAGCTTATGACATTAATGCTCACATTCAATAGGGGAACTCATTTTTTATATATATATAGATTTTTTCATGGTTGGATTCCAATAGATTGTCACCAATTAAGCAATACTCAATAACAAGGGTGCATTTTTTTTAAACACATATATGTCACTAAAACAAAATTAGCAAAGAATTAGCTAATTACATAAGAGATTTTAACCAATTGATACAACTACAAATCTTATGACCCCTTAAATTTAAGCCAAGAAAACGAATACATATGAATATTGTCAAAGATGTCACTTTTCCTCATAAGCGAGAGTGCATTTGATTTGTTGCCACTTGCGACGAATTACAATCATTGTGTTATGTGAAATGTAACAATGAACCATTCCCAATGTTGACATTTGGTACTTGAGTTAGGATTTATTGTTTCCTAGGTTGTTTCAAACGAGTAAATATTGTTAGCGTTTTGTGGCGAAATAAAGACGTAAAATTATGAGTTAATTACTTAAATGGTTTTTGTGATTTGTCAGGTATAAGGGATTTTTTTTCTTCCCAAATTATCTCCTTGTGGTTTTGACTCGTAATGGATTTAGTCTTTTTTCTCTAACTCCGTTAATTGGACTTAAATTAACCGTCAAGTTGGAGGGCATTTATGTCATTTAATTAGTATATTTATCAATATAAAATAGTTTTGGTCCACACACAAACACATCTCTACTAACAACTTACATAATTATCTCTCAATTCTTTTTAAACCATGAACCATCATTTTCGGCTAACTTTGTAATCCCTTCGTAATCCATATCATCCACACACACCAAATTATTTAAGATAATGTAATCCACTTAAACGTTGCAATATCTATAAAATTTATATACTATTGATTTTTTTGTTTGATATAAGATCATTTTAGGACCAAACTTTTTTTAAAGGGACTAATCTCCACCCTCAATCTTCCTTCCATCTTTATTTGATCTAATGGATGAGATTAATCCCAATAATTTAAAAAATCCACTTTCATCATTTTTTTTCAAATATTAATATCTTTCAAACCGTTAATCGTTAAGCGAAAAAAAATATACCGTTACGATAAGCATTTAATTATCTTTCTATAGATATGCTAATTGATATATTTTCGACAATTTTTTTTTTCTCGTTTTTTTCACGTTTTTTTTTCGTGGCCGAAAAAAAATCATATATGATATTGCATATAATATCATATATGATATTACATATCATATATAATATGATACGTAATATCATATATGATTTTTTCGGCCACGAAAAAAAACGTGAAAAAAACGATTTTTTTTCCCGAAAGTATATCAAAGTGCCCGTCTATAGAAAGATAATTAAATGCCCGTCGCGATTGTGTAATTATTTTCGCTTAACGATTAACGGTTTAAGAGATATTTAAATTATAAAAAATAGGTGAAATAATAAAATGCTTTTAATCTCAACCATTGATTTCCTTTTTAGATGGATGGTGGGAACGAGTCCCTTGGTATGTAAGGAATGTTTGGTTTGTAGAATAACTCGACTCTTTTGTTAATAACCATAAAATTAAGCTAAAAACTACTCTCTACGTCCCAAATTAATAGTCCGCGTTTTCTTTTTTAGATATCCCAATTTAATTGTCCAATACTAAATATAGATATAGAAGTTTGATCGAGTTTACCATATTGCCCTTGTTTGAAATTATTATTACAAACTTTAAAGAATAACTTAATTACAGTTAAGGGTAAAAATGTCATTTTGTTAAAAAGTAAAAAGAGAATGTTATACTAAATGCACTTTTTTTAAACTATGTGTTTTTTTCGAGGGACAATTATTTTGAGACGGAGAGAGATTTTAAAAATAACTAAGAAACAAAGAAATGCAAAACAAAAATAATAATTTGGGCCACCTTTTCCAACTTATTTACCAAACTTAGAAGCAGGGTTTTCAAGATCGGGATCCTACCCAGGATCGTTTTCATCTTTGCAAGATTGGAATCGTAAGATCGGATCGGGATCCTAAGATCCTACTATAATGCATTTTCTTAATAGTTTTTGTAATATTATTCAAATCTACAAATTATTATATATCATTAACACAACACTATATAAATGTTTAATGAAAATGTTGTTTTAAATTTATGAATATGAAATGTTTAAGAAAATTAACATGTTGTTTTTAAAATTTTATAAAATATGATCCATAACTTTTTAGTTTTTTAGTTTGTGATTCGAGAAAAGTAAGATCGGATTTGATTAGATCTTAAGATCCTACGGTCAAGATCGGGAACTTATAAGATCCTAAGCGTGTTAAGATCCTACGTAAGATCCGGATCGTTTTTGCTTTGTAGTATCGTAAAATCGTAAGATCAGGATCGGGATCCTGACAACTACGCTTAAAAAAAACTATGAGAAGGTTGTAGTTTGCAAGAATAGAACATGCGCCTCCCCATATCAAAGCCTTTGTCAAAGCACTTTTAACCACTAAACCAAACCAACTTTTGTTACTTGAAGCGCCTTCTCACATAATTTGTTGGATTTGTTGATCCTAAGGTTAAAATAATCAATTAACTTGATATCAATTAAAATCGTGTAATCAGTTTACAAAAGAAACTATTTGACCATAAATATGTAAAAGTGTTTTGGTTTTCTTTGTATCTTTCCATGCAGATTTTTGGATCTCTTAAATAGAACGAATACTCAAGTCTAGTCAATGGAATGTGTGATAAAGATAAAAAATAAAGCTCGACATTTTTCTCTTAGAATTTACGACAAAACTATCAGTTATAAACAATCAAGTACATGCGTATTTTTGTTATTTTATACATCTAAATATATAAAAATGTTTTTATTGTAAATTACAACCAAATAAGGAAATAATTGGACTTTCTTTTTAAAAAAGAAATATATATTAAAATCCTAATAATTCAATTATTACTTAATAAGGAAAAGATTTAGTTTTTCAAATTGTCAAACATTTATTATACTAAACGAATACCGTACAAAGCGACGATGTATAACGGCAAATAATTATATTTGTGAATTTATGTTTTGGTGTAACCCTTGATACAACACTTATGAGAACATGATGATACTTAGAGGAGTGGGTATGGCAACGAGTATTTTCTCCTCATTTGGGGCCCACGGGTACCACATCACCCCAACACCTCTTCACAACTAACCCCCTCCTCACTTATAACTAACCTCAACTTACTCATTTGGGGCCCACCACTTACACCTTTATTTTTTTATTTATTCATTTTCTTCTTTTCTTGTTTCCTGAACCAACAAACCAAACGTGACCCTTTAACACTATTCATTTATTCTTTCTTTTCTACTTCTTCCTACTGTGCAACGACCACCTCCATCACCAGAGCTACAAAACCACACCTCCATCACCCCTCGACACACCTCCATCACCACCTTAAAACCCTAAACAACACCACCCTTTATCACTTCCTCAAACACCAAGCTTCCATATACACACCTCCATCACCACCTTAAGCTACCACCCACACACCTCCATTACCACCCTCGTCATCTCCTACCTCGTCACCCCCGTCACCTTTCATAAACCCTCTACAAAACATTTTCTACAAAACAATTACACAAACAATATTAAAGCCAGAAAAGAAAAAAAGAAAAAAAAAAGTACGAGTTTGCAGAGAACCACCCTCGTCACGCAGACGAGGAGGTCTCCAACAACGAGCTGCAACGTGGGTGAGCTGGTACCGTGGCGAGCTCCAACGAGCTCCATGTCGAACGACGAGGAGCTGTGGCGAGACCACACCCACTCCTCTTATGTTTCATCTCAATTTCTTATTTGTTAAAATATCTTATTGTAACAAGCAATAACAATTATAAATAAAATATATTGGTTTTCTTTGTGAATGCCTCATTGTCGATCTCTCCTATATATGTATTCGTCGTTGTGTTATTCTCTATATATACTATTTGCGTTGATGCTGTGATTAAAAAAAGGTTTTTTTATGGGCTTTACATTGGGCTTATTTTGATACATTGCTACTCGCTTCACTTGGCCCATATGGGTGCGTCGTTATCTAGATACGACCGACCATAACAACCGCTTGAAGGCACACTTTTTCATGTTGTAGATCGTTGTACATACCGATCTCCGGAATTTTTAAGGTTTGCTCTTTTCTGAATCTGCGTCTGCTGTTTTATATGTATTCTATTGTTGTTGTTTTGTGGAATTTTTTTTAGCTAATACGTGTTGTTTTTATGCGTTCGTGAATCGGTTGCAATATGTGTGACTGTTAGCATGTAACTGCTTAGTTGATCATTTGTATATATATACTTTAGTTGTTCTTTACAAGAATCTGTTGTGCCTTTTTTGATCTCTTTTTTAGTAGTAAAACAATATGAAAATAAAAAGAAAATGTTAATACAAATATCGTCTAAAAACGTTATTTATATTTTACGATCTTTGCTAAGTTTTGTTAATGACAAAGTATGAACTTTAGCTAGGAGTAAATCATCACTTTAAGTGTTTAAGTCTTGTTTAAACTAAGGTTTACATTTCTTTTAAACAAAACATTGTTTTTATTTCTTAAATTAGAAAGTGTCTTGTCACATCACATTTATTTCTTAAAATAGTAATGTCACATCACACTTAGGGCAAGCTTTGTCAATATACATTTATGGTAAGAAAGAGTGTTTGACTAACCATATGTTTGCTTGCAAGACTTGTGTTTGACTAGGTGTAATGAGATGTGACCTTGTTTGGTTTGGAAGATTTATTGCAAAAACCAACTGCAGCCCTGACGGAACCCTGGGGGTACACGGGCGGAACCCATCTGAGGGTTCCGCCTGATCCGTCAGACCTGCAGAATAGTTTTCTATAAATATCAAACCATTTGTTTGTTTTGTGTAACCCCTTAAGGACATATTTTCACATACTCTCTAAACTAACTCAGTAACATTTGACTTGTGTGATTCTCTTATGTAGCAAGGGACTTCACAAGATCATTCAATAAGTTACAAGCTTCAACTCTAAAGTTGCAAGTCTTGGTAGCTTGGTCATGTATAAGCTTTGGTAGTTTATACTTCATTTGTGTCATGTATGTAGAAGTGATTGGTTAGTATTTTAGGCCTCAAAATACGTAGTGTATCGGGAGTTGTTGTACCCTTGTAAAAGAACTAACGGGAGTGGTTGTACCCTTGGTAAAGAACTCGACATCTAGCTTAGTGTCGGTAAAAGTGTAAGCGACGATGGGAGTGGTTGTACCCGTGTAAAAGAACTCGACATCTAGCTTAGTGTCGGTAAAAGTGTAAGCGACGTTGTAAAGGTTTTCTCCGCCGGTGAAAGGAGCTTGTTGATTAGTGCTTATAACTCTCGAGTTGGAAACTCGGGGCGTGGATGTAGGGCAAGGAAAAAGAGTCCTTGTAGCCGAACCATGATAAACAATCGTGTTGTGGTTTGATCGTTTCTTTCTTTATCTTTGCTTATTACGTGTTGTCTTTTAGTTAGAATCGCAAATTACATATAAAGCTTTTCAAAGAATTAAACAAGTAAAGTTGTGTTTATATCTTTAAACAAATGTAAAGCTTTTCAAAGAACTAAACAAGCAAAGTTAGGATCATCACAAGTAAAGCTTTTCAAAGTATGAAACAAGTAAAGTTAGAATTGTTATTCACATGAAAAGCTTTTCAAAGAATCAGACATATAACATTGTGTTTATATCTTTAAGCAAACGTAAAGTTTTTAAAGGATAGTCAAGCTAAAAAGGATTTAAAAAGCGGTAAACTATTCAACCCCCCCTCTAGTTTTTCACAATTGGCATCAGGAGCTACGTTACTCAAGATCTTTAAAATAAAATGTATTTTAAAACTTGGATCGATCCATGGATTTTGAAAATCTCAAAGAAGGGCAACCTATTCAAAAGCCACCGCTATTTGAAAAAGGAAACTTACTTGAATGGAAAAGTAATTTTAAAAACTATGTGAAATCAATTGATCAAGATCTTTGGCATATTATTTCTTTTGGCAATTTCCAACCAAAGAAAACAAGATTTTGAAAACCAAGATAACTATCTTAAACTTGATAAAAATACTAAAGCTAAAACAATGTTTTATAAAGCTTTAGTACCGAATATGAAAGAATGTATTTTTGTCAAACGGCTAATGATATTTGGAAAAATATGTTAAACTTTCATCAAGAAATATATCAAGTCAAAGATGATCAATTTGATCTCGCATATGAATTAGAAGTCTTAGAAATATTAATAGATAGACATTTAGTTGAGATGAATACATGTGCTACTAGTTTAAATGTTTTAAATGAAGGTGTAAGTGAAGATGATTACTCATGATGAGCTCTTAGTGGACTTGCTTATGATTCATGGAACAACACGGATGAAAATGAAGCCAACCCATCCGGTTTGTGATTCTCAACTAGATAAAACATCAAGCAAGGTACATTTTGAAACCAAACACTTTTGCTTTGAGAAATTTATCCTAGAGTTTTCTAAACTAGAAAATGAGTCTAAACGATTATGCAACATGGACCTGAAAACTATCTTTAACAATGAGTCTTCAAAATCTTTTAAGAATATCTTTGAAAAGGAAATCTTGTTAGAAGATAAAATGTATAGGATTGAGAGTAATGTTGAAATTGATCTATAATGTAAATTATGTCTAGATTACAAACATGAGATTAAAAAGGAAAATGAGAAAGGAAAAATATTAGTTAAATTTGATGAAAGCTCAAAATCTCTGGAAAGATTGTTGAGGAGTCAAAGGGTGTTTAAAGATAAAACCGGATTAGGATTTAACTCAAAAGCACCATCAACTAGTAAAACAAAACAAGTAAAATTTGTCTAACCTAGAAGAGAGATTTAGAGATAATTCAATCTCTAATAGAAACTCGTGATAAAAAGTTTAAGATTATCATGCTCTATGCTTTTATATGATTATCTAACCTTCTTGGATACATGAGTAATTGAGTTTCAAAGCGTGTCATCAAACCAAGATTTTGCGTGTAGTGTTTATCCTCTTGATAGCATCTCTATGCAATTTAAAAGGTACGCATTACTTCAACTTGACTTTGTTTTTCTCTTGTTTCTAGCATCATATGTTGGAATATGTGTTATTAGTAATACTCTAAAGTGTTTACCTGCTATTTGTAATAACTAAGATTAGATTCTATGCAACAAGGAATTTCGTCATTAGTATTAGTAGGAGATATAAGGTGTTTTGGTTCTTTAACCATCAAGAGATAAACACGAGAAACTCTTGAGTGAGTCTCACTCAACTCTTGCTTACAAGTGAGCTAACTTAGAATTTCCTAAGTGTTAAAATGTCTAACACTTTTGTGATGCTTGCAAAACAAACCTTTGTTAAACAACATTCTCAAATACTACACTTTGAGTCTTAAATTGTGTTTTTTCTTCAATCACTCCTTTATGATAATCTCACATAAAACACACAAGGTGAAATAAATCACACAAGCATACATTTGAATGTGTGAAATAAAATGAGTTTTCAACATCTAGGATTTACACATCAAATGTGACACATAGTCTCATGATGTTGTACATCTTGGACTATTTCAAAACAAATAGAGTTCATAGTTTCTTAAGTAAGAAAACCCAAAGAGTCGAGGAGTCGTTGAATATAACATTTAACGAGTAATCTCCTCCTTCTAAGATATCATCTTTGGTAGATGACTTAGTCGAAAGTCCTATGATGACAAGACAAGTATGTTGTGTAAAACATTAAGAATAAAAGTACAAAATAACATCTTCTCACCTTGAGTCAAACATTGAATCAAGCAAAATTGACATAAGTTATAAAACTTGATTTATAGGTCATAGTTGTGTCTAAACAAATTCAACAAAAACAGTTTTTGGAATTTAGAGTAAAACAACTAGTGAAAAAAAATAGATGTTTCAAAGTAATCATGTGTTTATAAGTGTCAATATTTGAAAGTCTTTTTGATAATAAAAGCAAGCTCTAAAAGCAAGAGATTTTAACTAAAAGACATTCCTAGTTACTCTCTTGTTCTCAATGGTTTAGTTATTGATGACTAATCAAGAATGAGATTAGTAAATCCGTAGGTAAAGCTAAACGTAGAGAAATGTTCGGAAGACTACTTGTTCTCATAACAATTAGATCCAACATTATGTTTAGCATTTGTCTATATGCTCGTGTTAAAGAAGATCCTAAAACAACTCTTTAGTTGAGCTTGCTTGGATACATCATAAGGTACTACACAACTAGGATTATGGTATCCCAAAAGAACGGGAATTGAAACCATAGTGTATGCAAAATGGAATTATGTCGGTAATAAGTTGATAAGAAAAGCACAAGTGGTACTTGCACTTTTATACTTACTTACCCAATGATTATCCAAAACACGTAAGGTTCTCAAATTAGTTTCGGATGGAGAAGCACATCAACAAGCTCCACTTGAACAAGCTAACTCACGTCGACAACGGAATTCATCTCATCAACATTGTTATCCCTTCAACAAAGGAAGCATCGACTTCAGCGACAATTCAATCCATTATGTTCTTGATAGACATATTGTGGTCCATCATCATCGCCTTGGTAAGATTGTTCATTGAGGAACGTCTTAACTAAGAAAGTCTTCTACGTTAACCATTCCATCAACGCTTTCACAAAATCTCTTGAATGTGAAGCATTCATCATTCCTAGGCTTAGTCAAAGACTCATAAGACCTAAAACCTTAGTTTTGAACATTAGGATAAAACCACAAAAATCAAGACAATACCTTTTGAATTTTTCCCTGCAGCTCCTACGGTACCCTCAGACCATACGGGCGGAACCCACTTTTTGGTTCCGCCTGGTCCGCCATAGCTACAGATTGTTTTATTTTTAATTTCAAAACCAAACACCCTCTTAACTTTAACATTAACTTTCAAACAACCATCACCCTCTCAAAAACACATATCCTCACGAAATTTAGGGCTTTCAATCCAATCTCTTCAAATCCAACTAACTTTGTAAGTATTCTAATCACAATTGCATTTTTGATTCAAGTATAACATTCTTATTTACAATCATTAACTAGAATCTTAGGGTTTATGCATAAAACTTCTTGATTCATGGAAAACTTGGTGGCTAGCCAATTATGTCTTCCATTAGTTAAGAATTGTATCCTTTTTGTTGTTACTTTGATTTGCCAAACACACCAAGTGCATTGTCTTTCAAAAATCGCATCCAAGACTAGAATATGATTCATCACCACATTGTTAAAACAAATGAAAAACATCATTAAAACATCACTTGCATACTATCTCTTGAATGCTAAAGGGGATACATAACTAATATGTATTTTCGGGTACATTCAATCGAAGACACATTCAATTAGGAGAGTGTTGGTTATCTTTTATTTTTATAACAAAATTTGCATAACAAAACAATTTGGGAATCAAAATGAGTCAAGATAACCAAGTCTCCACATTGTTTGCATATAGGAACACATTAGAACATACACATTGTTAAAAGTCATTAACATATAATTTTGTGTTTTCTAGGAATCAACATGCCTCCCGCAAATAAATCCGATCACAAGGAAACCCTTAAGTACATGCCCAAACACCATAGGACCAAAGGTCTCAACCCAGTTCAAGTAGAAACCTTTAAGGCATTAGAAAAATGTTATGTTCACAAATGTAGAACCATTGATCCATCCTTTCTAGAAGGAACATCTATTCGCCAAAACTTTGCCGCAATCAACTTTGATTGTCTCCTTGATATCGATGAGCCAATTTGTCCTAGGTTCATCTTGTAATTCTATGCAACCATAAACCTCTCCACAAATGATTTTGGTAAGATATCATTAAACTTCACAACAAATCAAATACCCAATTTCATAGATCTAAAAGACTTAGCTATCATTTTTGGTGTCCCAAATGAGGGTACTTGTCTCTACACGGATAAGTGGCCTATTTCAAGCCTTGACTCGATTGAGCATTTTCATCCATACGATACACCTCTAGTTAGTAAGGAAACTATTAAGGAACATCTCTTTGTTAGAACCTCTACCACTAGGGTGAATCGTTCGGGGAATATTGTAGATAAGGATCCTTTTGGTATGGAGCTCAATGAGCTTAAACCACAATTTAAGAAGTGGGAAGAAATCCTTAGAGCTAACGTCATAAGTACCATAGGAAATAGAGATCATATCAACACATGCCTTTGCTGCATGCTCTATAGCATTTCCACCGGTCAACCCTTCAACTTAGCCTACTACCTAGCCAAAAGAATGGCCGACATACCCTTAGTTGGAACAACCGCTCTTCCTTATGGAATGCTTCTTACTCGCCTCTTTAGAGCAATCTCACCCATTCCTCCTAACGATAATGGAATGCGCCTTGACTATTCTCTCGTACCACACATCTTCGTTCCTCTAAGTGATAAACGAGTTTTCAAAAGTAAGGGCAAATGTACTCGCTCACCTACACCATCATCATCATCATCCAACATGAGCGAGGACGATAAACTTCCTAACTCTAAGTTACCTCCTTTAGAATACCTTCAAGCACTCCCCGTCACTGACAATGCATCCGAAGAGTTCAAGCAAACCAAAGGAATGTTCAAATGCTTTGGAAGGTACCTAAGCAAGCTCAATAAGAAGATAGACCGGTTGTGAGAAGATTAAGGAGTGTTTGGCTTATGAATGCTTTAGAACCGTTTATGTGATAAACTACGTGATTTGTATTGTTTTTAACTTTCATGGTTTATTATGTTTGTCGGATTATGTTTGTATGAGCTTTTATGTATAATGACAATGTTTGAGGAGTTTGTCAATTTTTTATGCTTATGGGAATTCTTACTAAGTATAGTGAAATCCTCGACCTCAAGGTCAAAGTCCTATGATATGTATGTTTACGTGTCTAATTTTTGCATTGCCTAACCAAAAATGCATTATCTTTTTGATTTTAGGAGTTTTCGAAAATTTTGAAAATCATCTCGCGGGTCAAAATCGCGGACTGCCATATTTTTCAGCCCTAGCGGATCTGACGGTACCCAAAATTGGGTTCCGCCAGTGTATTTTCTGGGTAATCCAGAATTGGCCCAACGGACCAGACGGAACCCAAAACAGGGTTCCGCCTGTGTACCGTGATGGTTCCGCCAGACACCTGTAGAAAATTTTTGCCATTTTTCTTAAGTCCAAAACTTGTAAAGTGTCAAACCATTATCCTAAGTGAGAAACATCTTCCATTAACTCCAATAACCATATTAGAACAACTCTCACTCACTAAAACAATTAGGAAGCCAATTCCCTCCAAAAATTCAAATTCAAACATAACTAACCCAAGGAACCCTTTTAAAGGATCCTTCAAACCATTGAAACATTTTCAACCAAATCACATCCCATGATCACAAAGCATTGAGTGCATTTGTTGGTCTTTCACTCCACCTTATTCCATTGGAGTGACATGCAATGATTTGACATGTTCATGAAAACTTTGTAAATAATTTGAAACCTCAATCTTTGAATGGTAGAACATCAAATCCAAACACCCATTTCAACATCTCCTTCATCCTATAAATTTGAAAGTTTTGCAACAATTCAAATCACACCATCACCATTAAAACTTCTTCTCTCAAAACATCAAAACCACACATTTGAAATGACTAAATCCAACACATCATCCGAGTCATCAAAATCCTTCTCAAAAACCACTAGGATTAGTGTTAAACCTTGTTGCTTCAACAAAACCGTTAAGTCAAGCTCATCTTCTTCAAGTGATGTTTCACTTAACATTTCTTCACCTATCCAAGATTACCTTAACCTCACTACCTCTACACCATCCCCAACACATTGTAATACCAATGTAATCACCTTTCAAGATTTGCTTATTCTTGATACTCCAACACCCTTTCCAACACATTGCTACACAAACAAAGCCATCATTCCTCCACCATCTAGACCTTCAAGTGATTCAACATCACCTTCTCAACAAGCTCAACCAATAAAAACTTCATCACCTCAATCACCAACACCTACACCAATGGAACTTTTCCATACACCTCCAACATCACCACTACCCTATTTGGAAATATTAGAAGACCTATCACCCAAATCATCAAGTCCACCATCCTTGTCACTCTTTGACACCAGTGCTCAAATGGAAACCCAACAACAACCTAGTGAGCAACTAGATGATGAACCCCATCAACCATCATTAGTAGAACGGTTGGCTTACCGTTATGCTAGACCATCCATTTTTCCAAATGATCAAGGTCATATCCACTCACAATCATTTGTGTTTCACCCAATTTACAAAGACCTTCATGGTAATCCTACCGGCGAACCAAGTTTCCGCCATTTTGTTCGAAATCAACAACCACCACAACAACAACAACCATCACCACAATAACCTTCCCAACAATTTGAATCTCTACTTTCTTCTTATAAGAAAATAGAAGCATCTATATGGGAAAAACCTCCAAACCTTAATAATGAGATTGACACTCATTTAAACCACCTTCATGCCTTCAAACGTATGGT
This sequence comes from Artemisia argyi, assembly GCA_030686995.1. Lineage (NCBI taxonomy): Eukaryota > Viridiplantae > Streptophyta > Magnoliopsida > Asterales > Asteraceae > Artemisia > Artemisia argyi. The sequence continues at coordinate 22,303,514 of CM060686.1, forward strand.
TGAGTCTCAAATCAACCATATTATGGTTTTACAAACAACTCTTCACTCAACAAATGAAGGAAGCAAAAACACTACTCAACCATCCACCTTTGCTCCTTCAAGTTCAAACCATCCACCACCAACATATCAAACCACTCTTCCACCAAACTTTCCCCGCCATGATTGCAATCATTGCAAAAGAACCGCTCACATTAGTGAAGGGTGTCGAAGGGAAATTCGTGAGCTATCCGAAGAAATGAGGTTTATACTAAACCACATTTTGGATCGTCTACAATCCTTGTCTCACACACCTCAACCTTAGAGTCTCCAAAATGAAACAAAACCGTTTCTTTTGGAAAAAGTTTCCCATTTAAACCAACAAACCAAAACCGTGTCATCCTCTCAACCTTCAAAATAAAGCCCACTACAACCCTCAACACACATTTTCATCCTTAAACAACCTTAACCTTGTTTTTGGAAAATATTTCTCATTAAGGAAAATGATGATTTTCTTGTAGCTTTTCACATTCTTAGTTTATTTCTAGTTTTTCTTTATTTTTAGAAGTAGGATGGTGTCATCCAAATTTCTTGTCTTTGACTTCTTTAAGAATCAAAATTTTACATGAAATGAATTTCATTCTACTACAAGGTTTGCATTGTTTGTTGACCATTTAGGTATAATAAGTGAACTATACCTTGCTATGGTAGCATACATATATCTTGTGTTCTTGAAACTAACCTTTCTTTTGTAGGATCATTATCCATGTTTTCCTTCCTTGATACTCCATTTAGGGGAGTAATATTCAAGGGGGAGCATGAGTGTTGCGCTATTCCACTTCACAACTCTTAGTTGTGTTTTAGACATGCAATACTTTCATGGCTTGTCTTGTGAGACAACTAACCTTTTACTTGTAAGTTCAAAATCCATGTCTCCTCTCTTGGCACTCCATTTAGGGGGAGTATCGTCCAAGGGGGAGCAAGTGCTTACTTCCGCTTCGCTACTCTTCTTTTTGTTTCGACAAAAAGGGGGAGAATTTATATATAAACTTGTTGTTTCGACAAAAAGGGGGAGAATTTATTTTTTTTGCATATCACATCATCCTAGCAAAAACAAGTTTTTATACTAACTTTATAAGACTTAACACTAAAACTAGTGACTTACTTATAAATAAAGTTTATGTTTTGTCATCAACAAAAAGGGGGAGATTGTTAATACAAATATCGTCTAAAAACGTTATTTATATTTTACGATCTTTGCTAAGTTTTGTTAATGACAAAGTATGAACTTTAGCTAGGAGTAAATCATCACTTTAAGTGTTTAAGTCTTGTTTAAACTAAAGTTTACATTTCTTTTAAACAAAACATTGTTTTTATTTCTTAAATTAGAAAGTGTCTTGTCACATCACATTTATTTCTTAAAATAGTAATGTCACATCACATTTAGGGCAAGCTTTGTCAATAAACATTTATGGTAAGAAAGAGTGTTTGACTAACCATATGTTTGCTTGCAAGACTTGTGTTTGACTAGGTGTAGTGAGATGTGACCTTGTTTGGTTTGGAAGATTTATTGCAAAAACCAACTGCAGCCCTGACGGAACCCTGGGGGTACACGGGCGGAACCCATCTGAGGGTCCCGCCTGATCCGTCAGACCTGCAGAATAGTTTGCTATAAATACCAAACCATTTGTTTGTTTTGTGTAACCCCTTAAGGACATATTTTCACATACTCTCTAAACTAACTCAGTAACATTTGACTTGTGTGATTCTCTTATGTAGCAAGGGACTTCACAAGATCATTCAAGAAGTTACAAGCTTCAACTCTAAAGTTGCAAGTCTTGGTAGCTTGGTCATGTATAAGCTTTGGTAGTTTATACTTCATTTGTGTCATGTATGTAGAAGTGATTGGTTAGTATTTTAGGCCTCAAAATACGTAGTGTATCGGGAGTTGTTGTACCCTTGTAAAAGAACTAACGGGAGTGGTTGTACCCTTGGTAAAGAACTCGACATCTAGCTTAGTGTCGGTAAAAGTGTAAGCGATGTTGTAAAGGTTTTCTCCGCTGGTGAAAGGAGCTTGTTGATTAGTGCTTATAACTCTCGAGTTGGAAACTCGGGGCGTGGATGTAGGGCAAGGAAAAAGAGTCCTTGTAGCCGAACCACGATAAACAATCGTGTTGTGGTTTGATCGTTTCTTTCTTTATCTTTGCTTATTACATGTTGTCTTTTAGTTAGAATCGCTAATCACATATAAAGCTTTTCAAAGAATTAAACAAGTAAAGTTGTGTTTATATCTTTAAACAAATGTAAAGCTTTTCAAAGAAATAAACAAGCAAAGTTAGGATCATCACAAGTAAAGCTTTTCAAAGTATGAAACAAGTAAAGTTAGAATTGTTATTCACATGAAAACCTTTTCAAAGAATCAAACATATAACATTGTGTTTATATCTTTAAGCAAACGTAAAGTTTTTAAAGGATAGTCAAGCTAAAAAGGATTTAAAGAGCGGTAAACTATTCAACCCCCTTCTAGTTTTCCACAGAAAACATGTACCAAATAAAAACGCCAAAGATATACCAATACAAGATGTGGAAAACTTGGCTTCTCAGTCTTACCCTGCTGTCCGGATAACAGAGTTGATGAGGAAACAACGGTTTTGATTCTAAAACAATTTTGCAAATCAAGGTATGAAGTTAAACATTAGATTTTGTTTTTTATTGATGAACAAATTTTCGTGTATTATTCTTGATAAACCTTCAGATGCTAAAAGGTTTCAGCCGCTCAAAAGTTCACAAACACATTAACTTACGGCTTTTTATGTTCTTATATTTTCGAGCTGTTTTAAATTGAGTTTTGGTTTTTGATTAAGTGTTTTACCTAAACATGTTAGGAATGTTGGAGTAGTCGGCGCCTCCCCGTGACGAGCGACAACAGGATGGAGCAATGACCAGTTGATGAACTACAAATATTTTATTTTAGGAGTCTTCTTAGTTTTTGTTTTTGATTCTTGGTTAATCAGAATGGTTTCACATTTTTTTAATAAAATAAATCTACCGTAATTGTTTTTTACAGGTGAAAAAGTTGATGCTTTGAAAGGTATGTTTATTAATTCGTTAAATGCCATACCTATTAATCCAAGGTCTATGTTATTGATCGTATTAGGATTTCTTTCAGAATTTATTGGCGTCTAATTGGAAAGCTAATTTGAATACATGCTAAAGAAAGGTATTCATCTTATCTTATCAATTAGTAGAATATGTTTGGTTATTTACCTGTATAATGAGTGTATCAATATTTTGATGCAACGGTTGACACCAATGTGGGAGATAGGACTATGGGAAATTGGTTCACGAGAAACATTGGTTCTTTGAAATCTATAAAGTTTGCGATGTTAACATCTGCAAGTAAGTAACGGTTTTTGGCTTTTCAAATCACTGTTTAGTATCCCGCAGAATGTTGCACTTGAAGAAACAAGGTGAATAACCATGTTAAATTTTGTATCAACTTTGATCAATTGTTGTATTTGAGCAGCCTCTTTGGCCTTCAAACTAGTGATAATAATCAAAATAATGTAAACTATGTGAAACTTTAGTACTTAAGGACCTACGGAACACTAAAAATATATGATAAGTAAAAAAGGAGATTAGGTTTTAGAATACCAAATATTAAAAACTAATTGTAGGTGCACTGAAAACACAGTCTTTAAGAGATACTCACTTTCACGTTGCGATGCTAATCAGCCCCTTTGATAGATTTTTTCTCTTATCAGTGTCATCTTTTAGCAAATCTTTTGCATTGTCTAGAAGTGGATAAGTTCAAGTAACTTTATGGCTATATTTATGTACATTTTTTATACTTACATTTGGTTTTTTGTAGCTGACCAATTTTGTAACGTACTATAACAGATACTAATCAAACGCCATAGAAGAAATATATTTCCCCGTGTGCTAGCCGCTATAGAATCATATGACCTGTGGCTAACCTTATGTCTTTTGGTGCGAAGTATGGATCAACGCCGCAACTTAATAGCACGGGTACATATATACACCCTCACCAATGGTATTAGTGGATACTTCACTAACTACGATATATGAAAGTCTGTTCACGTAGCCTTAATTCTGTTGTCTCTGTTGTTGCAGGTACAAATGCAGAATCAAGAACCCTTCCCACTTCCTGAGCCTCCAACAGTAGTCGTGGTCTTTCAGTTGGACCAACTGGTACTCTTCATAGAAATAATATAGTAAGTAACTTTATTATAGAAACCCGAAATTCTTTACTTCAAAGGGTGTTCGGATTGACTTATTCTGAAATCTTTATGCCGGTAAAGCCATGTAACTTTATTATAGAAACCCGAAATTCTTTACTTCAAAGGGTGTTTGGATTGACTTATTCTGAAATCTTTATGCCGGTAAAGCCATAAAGGTAAATGATTTCCTTATTGTTGTCTTTCTGTTGTAGGTGCGAAACCGTCTGTTCCAGATTCTGAGCCTTGAACGTCACCACGAGTAGAGTAGCTACCGGTTGTAGCATAGTCGATACTACTACTTAGATAATGTTGTCTCAAAAGCCTATATTTTTATGCACTTTCAAGGTACCATGTAAAACTGTGTTAATCGAATTCAGATGTCAAATTGGACTGAAACGCTGGCCAAACATTTTTCCGAATATTATATACGAATTGTATATTTCTATTTCAGTTTGAATTTGACTATATTAGTAGCTTACTTGGTTGGCCTGCTAAAATTTGCGTTAATTGATGTTTATAGGTGGTTTAGAAACTGCACATGCTGCTGCTAGGTAAACACGACAACCACTTTATATCATTGACTGGCTCTTTATTTTGGTATTTGAATTTGGTGTTTTTTTATAGGGCTGTTCTCTGGGGCAAGCTCAAAATTTAGAGGGTTACACTGCAGAAATGCGGTTGATGGGAAACTCGGACATGCCGGTTTGTTGGACAAAAGGTGAGCATTATTTAAACTAAATAAAATTTACGTTAATTTTCATGTTGGGATCAACGCCTTTTTTGTGTGCAGATACATCTAAAACTGTTTTCAGTGCGCTCATAATAATCGCACGGTTGTGCATGAATAGTCAATGGCCATGTTTAAGGGGTGAAAACTTACGGTCAGTGGCTCAGGCTATATTAAGGTGCCATTACTTTTGCTAACAGGGTTGTGTTTTCGCAAAGATACTATAATGAAAACAGCTGACGGCTGACCAGGTTACATATATATAACAGGGCAGATTAGATTCGAAAATTATTAGCATATTTGATTTTCTAAAAAAAAAAATGATATGGCTCGGAACAAACTGCAGCTATAAAACTCCAACAACATATTAGGCAAAAATAATAGCACAAATATCAATTTTCAACGTTAGCATTTAACCCGACTTTACTCTATTGCAGTGATATTACATCTATTTGTACCAGATCCAGTTATATATACTCCAAACGTTGGATCTGTTCCAATCATGGAAGCTGCTGCAAAGATCAAAGCTATTGCAAAGATGGGATATTTGGGCTACCATATACCAAGCCTGGTCACGCGGGTTAAATCTGCACGCCGTCAATATTACTGCCACACGATGCTGGACACTGAAGGAATCAACAACTTTTTAGACTCTTTGGTTGGTATGTTTATACCTTTGTATGTTAACAAATACTCTTCACAATGTTTTTTTAATATCGAACTACAACATATTTACATTTGAATTGTTAACATATGTCTCGAGTCGCTAAGATTTCTCATCAGCATTGTTTCGCATCAGTTAGATCAAATGATATTGACCAACTAAAATTGATGTTTAGTAAAGAAGCAGCCGATAAAAGCATTAAAGCTTTACTGAGTATGCAAAGTGAAGACGGTGAAACTGCTTTGTACATTGCAGCTGAGGGTAAAAGGATCGAAAACCCCGCCGCAACGCGGCGGGCACCTTCACCTTGTTAAAATGGTTTACGTGATTGTCAGTCTCTTCAATATATGTATTACGTCGAATATGAAGCAATGGATTACAATATATACTACAAGCAAAATAAAAAGTTTTATTTATAAGAAGTGAAAACTTAAAAAGTTGACATCCCTCACTTTTTAACTTTTACATTAATTGTTAAGGGGAAATCTTATCTACATTATAATGTAGGTAGTTACCTACATTTCATTTGAATTTTTTTTTAAAAATATACCGTTCAGTCCCTGCAGTAAAGCCCCTGATACAGTTCAGTCCCTGTCCCTACCCTTTTTTTCAAAGAAAATGTAGGTAACTATCTACATTATAATGTAGGTAAGATTTCCCCAATTGTTAAATTTATCATTTTAAAAGTTAAAGAGTATTGAAAACAAATTTACGACTTATTTTTAAGACGTTTTCAAGATTAAGCCAAAACACTTAAGAGAGATAAAAGATTTATCGAAATATCTATACTACATATAAAGAGTGTATGGTCAAATATTAAAAGTAAAATCATGAAAGTCAAAGTTGAGAGAAATGCATGGTGTAATTAATACTTTTATTAAAACACTACATAATTTAAAAATACAATAATTTATTCACATTGTACAACCAATTAATATAAATCAAATTAAAAACAACTAATTAAAACACCCTTACTAAAAAGTACAATAAACTTTTTACAATATACAATTTAAATAAGCTACAACATAATTTAAAATATAAAATAATTAAACACACTAATTAATGTTATTTTTAAAATACTTTCAAATGAAAAGTATATTTTATTATACATATTATACAAATTAATAAAACACATAAAGTTTTATACAAGCTAACAAGTTGATGGTACATATAGTTTTGAAAACTGAACCGGACCAACGGGTTCAAACGGGAACCGGTGTCGTCACCGATTCGGCTAACAAATAAAAGTCATACGAAAACATATATTTCAAAAGAAAACTATTAAAACACATCGAAAACCGGGTTGACCCGGGACGCTTCAAACCTGGCGGGTTGACCCGTTTTCGACCCAACCCGTCGGGTTGACTCGGTTTAAATCAACCAATTTTTCTACCAGAACGGTTCAACCAGTTGAGCCACCCGGGTCGAACCTTATTAAATGTCCATGTTTGACTTTTCAAGTCTTTATTTATCAACTTTGACCTTGAATATTTTTACTTGTGTTATATAGTATTTGATAAAAATTATACGCAATGAAAATACATTTAAAACTTAATTCATTTATATATTTTGTATCAAATATTATATTACACAAACAAAATTATTTAAGGTCAAAATTGAGAAAGAAGGACTTTGAAAATTCAAACAGGACATTTAATAAGGGACGGAGGGAGTATTATTTTTCGTTGATAAACAATAAACTTTTATTTATTTATTTATTTTTTATCACTAAACAATCTGTCACTATAAAATCTCGTTGCTATGCACGGGTACTCGTCTAGTATGTAATAGTGTTCTGATATATGAAAAACATGTAACTTCAAAACTTCAAATTTTATTTTTACTAACTCAACCTTTTGAGATTTACTTATATCGTACTTATTTAACAAAACCACGAAGGCCGGTATCTGAGGCTAGATTTCTCTATCTTTTCTTTATCTGCATGCATGCAAGTGATCTTTGTGTATGACTTGTTTATATACAAAATAATAATCACCAATTCATAATCAATAATCATAACATAAACTAAAGTCATGAATACACATATCATTAACGGAACATATAAAAAGTATAACCATAAATCAAGTAAATCAAACAATCAATCCTCATTATGCATGAGGATATATATATCCTAAGCAAAGCACAGCATAACACTAAAAATAAAAAACACCAATTGAGGAATAGAAACCATGACGAGGCTGCTGCCGCTTTTGCTAGGCTTACTACTACTTTGATGGCCGCCACCGGCTGGAACAACATGAGATCCTCCACTGCTGCCTTCTTCTGCGCCACCATGAGCAGTATTTGCATGACCACCGACTCCCGCACTAGAATGACCACCTCCGCTTGCATGACCACCGCCTCTACTTGCATGACCACCTGCAGAAAACTTACTGACAGAATTCAAATCGACTGGTTTGGATTCTTGACTCATCGGACGACTAGATGACACATGAACAAGGTAAAGCGATATCAATAGAAAAAACAATATCTTCGTCTTCTCGTGGCAAATATTAATCTTTGAACGAAGATTTTGTTGATGAAATCGTAAAACCAATAGAGAAGGTTTATGTTATATTGTGTGTATTTACAAGGCTTTCTATCGACGCCAATAAGGAATTATAGAAAGAATCAACATATATGGTAATAATTTTGATTACCTAAATCGAGTACATTAATGATTATTAGTTAAGGTATAGATCATGGATACGGAGTATATAATCGATACAAAACTCAAATCATGCATCCTCAAATAATAATAAAATGCGCTAAAAAAAGGCTAATAAAACAAAATTGCATTACAAATTATTAAATTTAGTTTTATAATTTTGGTTTAAGATCACGAGACCTAAAATATTTTTAGCTTTGTTTACTTTTTTAACCCATGCAAACACCGGTTATTAAAGGAAAAAATAAAATAAAATAATAATATACTTTTTCAAAAATCCTTACGGGGAGAAAATTAATTCTCTTGTGGCCACGGAGGTTTACACCAATTCTGGGTTATCCAAAAGGGTAGTCTCCCTGGATTAGTCGGCTTACAATTTCGAGTCGGAAACTCAGATAAAATATATATACATATATATATATATATATATATATATATATATATATATATATATATATATATATATATATATATATATATATATATATATATATATATATATATATATATATATTATCATAATCATATTGTGATAATTAAATGGTCAACTTTTGTGTGACGATGACATATCCTCGCCAAATGGTAATGCTACATCACCGGATTATTTACTTACCCAATATTTTATTCTAACACTTTTGGCGAGGACACATCCTTACAAAAAAATGATGGGAAAAATTAGGGGAAGTAATCAACGAAAATATAAAAGAGAGGGAAAACGTTAAATAAAGTCAACTTTTTGGCGAGAACATGTCATCACAAAAAATATTGGTCGAATTTTCTTCTCTTTTAGAAAAGTCAAAGACTAGAAGTCGCGTTCTTTGTCAGTTAGCGATTTTCAGCGAGGACATTGTATCCTCGCCAACACCTTCCGCGCCAGTTCCACCCTTTTTCTTGCAGTGAAACTTTAAAAAGAGAATAATTGTCATTTTAAGTTTTTAACTATACCTTTTGTAAACATCTTTACATCTGTCTTTCTCATCCACACCTTATTAGCATAAACAATGATCATACTTGATACGTTGGCACTGTTTCGTTTGGTAGCTAGCCCGTGTGCACCACCCTTAAGATTAAACCGATTCATCATTTGAGGCCTTTGTAATGTTGCTCCTTTTTATATTCATTATATGATACGTTGTCATTGTTTCTTAATTGGGCTTGGGATCATATGGAGTAGCGAGATGAGTAAATAGGTTATGTTGAAGCTTTTGGTGGTAACTTGTTACTCCTTGGGTCACTTCAGTTCAAGACATGCAGCATTATTAACCGATATTAAAGACGATTTTTGAATCAGGGCTGCGATTGCCTAAGCTAATTAAGAAAGGTGCAACTTTCGTTTGTGCAAGATAAGGTAAACAATGTTTGCAGTCGTCAAATCTAAAACTGTCATCGGAAAGGCTCCTCTATTTCATAGTAAAGTCTGATCACACACGATATTAGCACAATTCAACACTGAGCCACACTATCACAAATCACAATCATCATGAAGATCATCCTATCACATCTCATGATCTTTGAGCAATGCATACATCATCCAATATAAACATTTTGTTTGAATCGTAAATCACGTAACATAAAAAGATGCACATATCAACATTCAACCAATAACTAGTTAACAAAACTAACAATTTTCTCAAAAGATTTAGATCGATTGACGAGGAAACCTTGACCCATGCACATATAAACATTTGTAAGTCAAAATTAACAATTTAACGTATACGCATAATAAACAGAGCACAAAACGGGACAAAAAAAATTAAACCAGCAGCTAACATTAAAATCAATTAAAGTCGATCATTAAGGAAAAATCTCTAAATCAAAATGCAATGTAAAAACATGTCTCGAAGCTACTGAAAAGCCCAATCGTTCTCCCTCCTGACCTCCGCTTCTTCCTCAGGAGTGAAATCGTTCTTGATGTTGAATTTTTTACGGACATCCTCAACGGAAGCATCTTTGATTAAATCAGCCATAGATTGACATGTCAGATCCAACAGGCTCTTGATGTTGAGATTGTTTGCAGCCTGGAAACAAATATTACAAAAAGATATTTAGCATTATATATTCATAAAGCTATGCCAATCGTTTAATATGCGCTAACAAATATAAGCATGACCTGTTCCACAGGTTTTAAAGGGAGTTTCCAGGATCGAAATAATCAAACAACAATATGCCAAACATCATACAAGAATTAAAAATAAGAAACAGGAAGATGGGTTGAACCCTATAACTGATATTGATATTAAGAAAGGGTTACTTTGTTTTACAGAATTCCTAATCTATATATACATGATGAAACGTTGTCTTCAAGAGACATAACGATTCATATAAAACATTGCAACCCTAAACTAAACGTTATATTGTTTCTGAAACCTAATAACCGTTGTAAAACTAACTGCCATCTATTGGGTTTTGTAGGCCTGCGAGTTTGCAGCCCATGACAGAAAAGTTATGCGGCCTTTTCTTGTAAAACAAAGATTAATGGATTAAACTTTCCAACATATTCCCCCCTAATCTATTAATCTTTGTTTTCTTCAATCTTCATGTTCCTTCAATTTCGAGATGCCAAAACCTTCTTTTGTGATCATCCTTATATCCAGGTAGATCAATTTCCTTTGGTTACTTCCAACTTTACTACTGTGATCTTCATTATGTCCATGTTGATCGTATTTGTCTGGTTAAATCCACCATCTGACTTTTGGTCAGTTTCTTCTTTCAATTGGCACCGATGTAAGACTCTTGAATGATGATTGTAAGACATGATTTGGATGTTGTTTGATCCCTTGAAGCTCTGATACCACTGTTCCACAGGTTTTAAGAGGAGTTTCCAGGATCGAAATAATCAAACAACAATATGCCAAACATCATATAAGAATTAAAAATAAGAAACAGGAAGATGGGTTGAACCCTATAACTGATATTGATATTAAGAAAGGGTTACTTTGTTTTACAGAATTCCTAATCTATATATACATGATGAAACGTTGTCTTCAAGAGACATAACGATTCATATAAAACATTGCAACCCTAAACTAAACGTTATATTGTTTCTGAAACCTAATAACCGTTGTAAAACTAACTGCCATCTATTGGGTTTTGTAGGCCTGCGAGTTTGCAGCCCATGACAGAAAAGTTATGCGGCCTTTTCTTGTAAAACAAAGATTAATGGATTAAACTTTCCAACATGACCAAACACAACTTAAAAGTTAAAACTAATATGACATATTACATACGTACCAGAATAAAATCAAACAAAGTGCCCTGATCCACTTTCAGGAACTCAACATCAAAGGATTTGAGATCTTCCTCAGTAACCTTGTTACTATCGTCCTTTGGTTTCTCGGCGTGTTTCTTAATGTACTCAATAACCTTGGCTAAGATCTTGCAGCTAACATTAGGAAGAGGGATGGCGGTGTTAGCTCAATCATCTTCGATCATGTGTTTGATTGTCTCCGACTGCAACGCAACCGACTCCTCTACCTGAAAGGTCTCACCGTCCGAGCTCCGAAGCTCAATCATCTTTGAAGAAGAAGAAGACATTGTTAGTATAATAAAATAACTTGGAACGAAAGTATATAAGAAACCCTAAATTCTTAGAGAACGATAAAAGAGTTGTTATTATTTTGGCTTATATTTATAGACTTGGATATCGAGGTCTAAGGGATATTGGACTCTATCCCTTAACTATTTTTAAATTGCATGCAATTAGTCATCGTTTTAGATGTGTTAATATTTTAAGTCCCTCAACTTTACATTAAAGCGTGTTCGTATTATAGATTAGATGTAATTAGAAGTTTAGAAGTTGTGATTTTATAATAACAAAGGAGGATTGTCTCCGCGCGTTGCAGCAAAATCGAGGCCTCGTTTTACTTGCCAGGAACCGATTGGTCGCTTGTTGTGACGACCAAGGCCTAACATCGTCTGACTACCCTCATCGGGTTCTCAACAAAGAGGAGGATTTCATTTTCTTTTCATTTCGTAAAATGAAGTTGATCCATGGTCATCGGGATGTTTATGTTGAAAGAGAACCTAACCTGAAGAGTCAATGCTTTTCCAGGTCGAGAAATGAAGTAAACAACACAGGTGGACATAAGGCGAACCACTCTGTCAACTATACTTTTATTAAAAAATAGCCCTAATGAGCAAATGATCGTAATCTCTTATTTGAAAGATGTAAAGCATATTCCTTTTTTAGGTTTGCATAGCTTCCCAAGTGCCCGACTTTCTTTTTGGGTTCCGAAAGGCAAAGTAGCTTCAACATCGAGTAGAGTATGGGATAAAGTTCGAGTGAGGCATCATTAATAGATTGCAGAACGTTCAGCATGTTTCCTTATAAATGCCAACGAAGTTTGTACTGTAACTCAACCTTCACATCCATGGAATTATTCCTTATTCAATGATAAATGTCAGTCAGGGGCACCTTCATTATCAGAGAGAAAATCAGGGGCACCTTCATTACCAGAGAGAAAATCAGGTTGCACAAAATGAGAAAACCCTCCTATTGAGCAAGATCGTCATTCATCAATTAATATTAATAAGGAAGCCCTTAACTCAGGGCAACCAGTCTCATCAAACGCCTTGCTATCTGCATTTGTCCTTGTAAGTTACCGAAATGTGGATCTCATGCTATCATTGAACAACTACAGGACCGTCATACACATGTAACCTGTCTAAGGTTCCAAGTACATTAACACCCAACAACTACTTAAGGCTACATACAACAATGACCATCAACGACCTTTATTTTTTCTGTCACATCATCTTTCTTTCTCTTGCGACCTAGAGCCGACCTTTTAGGCACAGTAAGGCGGTCTGCATTTTTTACTTTGTATAAAATAGTAAAATGAATAGGGTATTTATGAAGGTAAATGGTTTAAATTTTAAAAAGTTAAAAACGTTATTTTATTTTATTTTTTTAATAAGACAAAATGTCAAATTTTTCATATTAAACCACCTTGTGACCAAGGTCGAGTAGTTGACCGATTTTCATGCCGACCCTCAACGACCGATTAAGCTACAACAAGGACGACTGATGCCGACCCTCATCGAAAGAGTGGTCGACCCCCTTATTGTGCCTAGCCTAAGAGCGCAACATAATAAGGTTTTTCTGATGAGCCAAATTATGAGAGGCCATGTTCTGCTTGGAAGCGTGCTAAATGTGCGGGTTTCTAGTTTATCCTATTGCTTATTGCTCTTGTTGGAGTACCCAACAGTAAAGCCGTAAAGGTATATTACGTGTCACGAGTAGAACGCTCGATATGACAATACACTGGTAGGGAGTTGTGTTGCTTCCCTGATGAGTCCAAGTCAGGACGAAATCAACGAACCTTTATTATGCCAAGGACAGATGGCTGGCCCTTATCGGGTTAAGGACACGTAGAATTGAAGGAATGACTCCAAAACACGAGTTTACTAGTAATCTGAAAAGTTATTATTCTTACATAGTGCTGAGTAAATCCACCCGAAAATCGACTCGAACCGATAAACCATACCGAACCGAACCGTTCTTTTTTGGTCCGGTTTTGGTTTTCTATATTTATTTCAGTTCTGGTTCGGTCCGGTTTTTGTCGGTTTTTTTCCCGGTTCGAAACTCGAAAACCGACCTGAACCGAATTATTCGGTTCAGTTTCGGTTTTGATATCTATTTCTTGGTTCAATTATCGGTTTAAGTTTTTTCCTTTTTTGATTTTCTAGTCAGGTTGGTTTTTGTCACTTCTGATCGGGTTTGACCTGATGCTCATCCCTTTACAAACCGCAAGGTTAAAAACCATTAATTTGTTAGTCAAATGAATTTCTTAAGAAAAAGTGAAAAACATAACACGACAGCAAATTGCAGCTCCCCTAAACCCCCTCCGCCGATCTCACCGTCGTCAACAATGAGAGCCGCCGCCGCCGCCGCCGCCGCCAAAGCCAAAAATCTCACCGGAAAACTTAACTTTCCTTCATTTTCATCAATCCGTAACTACTCTATAACCACCACCACCACCACCGTAACAAACTCCGGCCGTCGTCAGCTTCTCTCTGTCCCGTGGGCCGCCAATCAGATACGGTTCGCCAAAGCTCGAGGCTCCGATGTCAGTATTCTCTCTTCTCTGTGTTTGTGATCGTATTATTACAATGTTATGGGGTGTTTGTTTAAGCTTATATACTGGCTTATGAGCTTATTCGTTTTCGGCGTATTTCGAGACTTATGTATAAAACATTATTATATCATGATAAAAGTCCGGAAATAAGCTGAAAATTTCAGTGTTATGAAATATATGATTAAATGATATCGGTTTCTATTTGAATTAGTATTTGTTGATAGGAAACGGTTAAGGTTGTTGTTATCTTAATGAAATTAAATATAGAGAAATAACTGCGTGGCAATGTTATGTTGGTTGCCGCCAATGGACGCACTTCTCTAGAAACTAATGAAATACTCACACACACGTTTTAGACATAAAGTTAGTCATATTTTTTAGGTTTCCTAGTGATTTATCATAAATGTATATAACGCTTAAGGTTTTGCTTATGTTGAAGAGACCTTGCAGCAAATGGACCCAGTTCTTCGGAACCCAATAAAATATTGACACATAGGTTTAGGTATTAAGTTGTCTCATTTTGTATGAGTTATGATGAAGACACCTAAAATTGCGTGGTTGAATAAACGCATACACCTCTTCACAAACCAATAAAACACTGCCTGGATAGGTCTAGGTATTAAACTAGGTATACTATTAGGTCTCCCAGTTATTTCCCGTATAATTGGTTTTATGTTAAATATGATGGTAAAATAGTGATTTTAGTTTTATATTTAGTAAACACTTGAAACAATCATGTCCTAACCTACTTACTGAAAGCTGCTTATTTTAAACTCAAAATTCACACATAAGTAGATAAGCAATTGAGCAGAAAAAATAAGCAATCTGAAACACCATATTAGTACGCATAAGCTGTTCCTACACATATACAGGATACAATTATTATAAAGTTATGGAAACACATGAGAATTTAACCACCACCAAATGCCAAATGGCCTATTTGTAAGTCACCTAATAGGGTGGCTGGGGAAAGGGTCATAAACGGTCACGTGGATACCTCGGTTAGGCCGTACATCTGAGTCAAAGACTCGTTCTCATCCAATTATCCCAAACATGAGAAAATTTTAAAGTTGGTAGTATGTTATTTTGATATCTGAATGTTATTGATATTTCGAGTGGTAGATAATTAATTTCTACAGTTTTGCATAATGTGATTCTGGTTTTGAGTATATGAAATAATTAGTTTTGAATAATCAGACTAGTCAAAGCTGCAACGAAGCTGATTCATTATATTAGGGCCTAGGACTTTTAAAACAATGTAGATGTATGATTGGGTTGTAAATTGGGCCAATAAATATTTATCTTGTGCAGGTGAGACCAGGAAATGTTATTGAAAGAAAAGGTTTGTTTTATTTTTATTTCTCACTTCTACGCTCGCCGACAAAGATATGCATATTTACTCACTAAACTGTTTCTACCTTGTTTTGAGGAGTTCAGGAAAAGTTTACCAGGTAATGTT
This sequence comes from Artemisia argyi, assembly GCA_030686995.1. Lineage (NCBI taxonomy): Eukaryota > Viridiplantae > Streptophyta > Magnoliopsida > Asterales > Asteraceae > Artemisia > Artemisia argyi. The sequence continues at coordinate 22,319,326 of CM060686.1, forward strand.
TTTATTAACGTTAATCAAGTGGTTTGTTTTTGAGGTAACTTTGTATGTCACTTATTGTCGTATTGATGTATGTAACATTGGTGTAGGTCGTAAAAGCACAACACTCGACTCAAGGAAGAGGAGGCGCTATCATACAGGTTAACGCTCCCTAAGTCCCTAAGTTATTATCCATTACTGTATTCCAACTTTATGCTATTTCTTATTGTAATACTTGAAAGTTATCAACAGGTAGAGCTTCGTGATGTTGATAGTGGAAACAAAGTGAATGAAAGGTTTCGTACAGATGAGACAGTTGACAGTATGCATTTCGAATTTAAGTTTTAATTGGGTTATAAAATTCTTTGGCGTTATAATTATTTAGCATGTTATGTCTTGTAGAAGTTTATGTTGAAGCTAAGTCTTATACCTACCTGTACACTGATGAAGAAACTGACAGCGTTGTGTTAATGGAGTAAGTTTTTCTTTTTACATTTCCCATTTTTCTTCCAAGAGCTTCATAGGTGGCATTCTAAACCCATTTGCTTATGAGTTATGATATATCTGTAACGGGTCAAACAACTAAAATAAATAATTCCTAATATGCCCTGATTGCCCAATTGATTTACTTTTTTGCCCCACAATTCAGAGTTTCTGTATTTAGACCACATGTAGTTTTTGGGCAACTGAAATCTGCAAGTGACAAGTGTCACTTTTCGGATTACAAGGTAGGGCAACTTGTGTACTTTTTGGGTAGCTTGTGTACTTTTGGGCAACTGACGGGCCTCATGTCGGACACTTGGCGTCATATGGGTCGAGTTGCCAAGTTGCCTGGTCTAAATACAGAAACTCCGAATTCTGGGTAAAAAAGCAAATCAATTGGGCAATCAGGGCATATAGGAATTATCCCATAAAAAATTATGTCTTTTTTTTTTTTTTTTTTTTTTTTTTTTAATAAGCAAAAAGCCTCTTAAATCCTACTATATTCTAAAGATTTGACACACTGGTTATTTACAAGACAAATGTTTTGGGTCAACTTAACCCAACTACCCAAGAACCCACATAAAAATCATCCAGTTTGACCCATTACCATGCCCATTTTGCCACCTCTTGCTTAAACTTTTTTAAGCATACAGCAAGCAATTAAACTCAAGCAAACAAATCATGTTTCCCATCCTTGTGTTTGTATTAGGCCTAAAACTTTCGTGCAATTGGATGTACCGAAACACCTATTCGGTGACTCTCTTGCATATTTAAAAGGTGATGTACTAACTACTTGCTATTTTTCTTGTTGATGCTCTTGTTTCCCATTATGTTATATAGTTTCTGTTGCTAAAACTTGTTTCATGATAAACAGATGATATCACAGTCTCTGTGGAATTATATAACGATAGGCCTATGTCAGCATCGGTACCTAAAAGAGTGACGTGTACCGTTGTGGAAGCACAAGCCGCTATGAAGGGCATGGGAGCGACCCCTCAGTATGTTTATATACGTTGAAAATTAATATATTTTTGGATAGAAAAGACGCAGCATAATTTCATCTATGTTAACCCTTTATGTAACTTATTCTGGAAATATTTAAATGTATTTTTCATATTTGCAACAGTACCAAAAAAGTGTTGCTGGACAATGGCCTTAGAGTAGAGGTAAGTTCATACGAACACTGAAAATATTATATGCATCTTTCTGCTGCATTATCTGTGACTTATGTTTTTCCGATGTCCCTAGGTACCTCCTCATGTTGTAACCGGTGATAAGATACTTATTGACACCATCGACAGCTCATACGTAAGCAGGTACAATTGCTTTTAACTCCAGTTTGCAGATTTTATAGTTTTTGTTGGCATTGAATTTCTAGTCAAGTCATATTAATTTAGGGGTGGCAATTTCTGACCCGACATGAAACCCGACCTGAAACCGACACGAAAATTAACAGGTTCGGGTTGAGCTAAATAGATTGTGGGTCAGGTTTGGGTCGACATATCTAACCCGTTTATTAAACAGGTCAGGTTCGGGTTGGGAATAAAATAAACGGATCGACCCGCCAACCCGTTTAAGTTTTTTTTCTTAATTAAAAATTATTTATATTTAATTATATGGGTTAAATAGGTTAAACGGGTCGACCCACTAACACGTTTAACCCATTTAACTCGTGTAATGTGCGAACTTTTATATATATAACGGATTAAATGGATCAACTCAAAACCCGTTTAACATATTCAACCAAGTAACCTATTTAACCTGTCAACCTAAGTATATATACTGGTTAAATGGGTCAGGTTCAGGTTACGTGTAAACAGGTTAGGGTTGACATAGCTGACCCGATGATTTAAATGGTCAGGTTCAGGTTGGGGTTTTCTGACCCGCCAACCTGACAACCCGAAACCACCAACCCGAACCCGAACCGACCCGAATTGCCACCTACCGATGCGCATCGTTGATTGCCAAATTAGTGAACATATTATGTTATATGCTTCAAAAAACCAATGTTTAACTAGTGAAACGCGTTTCATAGTCTATATCAGTAAAGTGATTGTTGGATCATGATATATGTACAGCTTGTCTGTAAGGAAGGTTTATAGAACTAGAGCGAAAATTAAATAATACCAGCTTTTCTAATCAAATGAAAACAAAAATAACAATATAGTACCAGTACAGTCTGTGATGAGTCTTTTTCTGTTCAATTTATGTATAGCAGATTTTCTGTTATTACTTTTTTTTGCTTTCTTCTTCTTTGGCGTTTCTTCAATACTGCTTTCCGGATTGTTATGCGTATATAGTGAGTGCTAATCAATTCTTCCATTATTTCTTGTCAGGGTGTGAACTCATTTTTCATGACTCCATTATTCCTGCTGCAAAAGCACGATTCTTAGGATATGTGTTTGATATATAAGAAGTTAGGTCTGAGCATCGACTGGCCATTTGTTTAACAATATTGGAAATATTTTTGTAGAGAAAGTTTTTCCTAATTCCATCGAATGGAGAGTGAGCAGATCAATAAATAAGTTATGTTGAGGCTTTTGGTGGTAACTTTGTTCATTATTGCCATTGAGATAGATATGAAATCAGCAGGTGAATTGACATTCATTTGGTTTGTTGTCGGGTCTTTTAGTGAAATAGAAACGTGTCCCATTGATTATTTTCATTGAGCTTAATCGCTTGTTAAGACCGTGTTTACAGTTGCAGTTGCCAAAGCTAATTTAAGAAAACAATGTTCGCATATACACGTGGCATTTCCCCTTCATCCAAAGGACCAGATTAGAAGCCACCCTCCTCCAAACACATATGATATTTTTATATTTGTTTGAGAAACGTTACATACTTTTTACGGTCTTTTGAGATAATCGACTTTACAAATTAGTCTTCTAATATTTACTAAAAGGAATTCATAAACCTACCCGGTCGATCGGGCGGGTCTTAACAATTAACAAAAGTCAAAGTTAAATTTTGTCTAAGGTGGGTCCATATTTGGAACAACTTGTTTTTTCACACGGACAACTTTGTATGACTATATAGCCGTATCAAGGGTAAAGAGCTCTAAAAGTGTTATGCTGCGAAAAAGATTAAAACTATTTCAATTTTACAACAAATGTTGTCTATAAAGAAGTCTTTCCTCAACTATAAGTTTGCTCTTATTTATTAGCTATTTTTTGTTTAAACAATCAAGGTTATTTAGGTTCCTTTGCGGATGTTTCGCAAATGATATTTTACCTTAACTTTTTGGTTTTTAATATTATTTACGTTATTTAGATTAAACATTTTAATTTATATATTATCTCGAAAAAAATAATCTTAAAGCAGGCCGCCCATCGGGCGGGCCTTAGGCTAGTTCTAGAAATGTAGCAATCTTCATTGATATAAATTATTTCCTTATTTAATACAGCATTGGACAAGAAAAATACATAAAAAGTTTCTTAAACTTTATGACTTTTGACTAGACATCATACAAAATCGTTAAAGCATTAAGTTACCGATACATGCATCTTCATCCAAAGTCGATCATCCACTGACAACAAATCTTTGACTTGGCCCATTGTTGGCCTTTCCTGTGGGTTGTAGTTCAAACATGCCCGTGAGACATTCAAAATTGTATGAGCTAATTTCGAAACTAGAGATGATGGTGGCGGAATCCGTCTATCTCCTACATTGGCTAGCAATAGATCATCAGTAGACAATGTTGGTAGACATGATATAAGATCTCCAGGATGCTTTCCCATGATCACTTCTAGTGCTACAACTCCAAAACTATACACATCGCATTTCTTTGTCGCCACCATCGTATAAGCAAGCTCTACATGGAAGAAAACATGAGAATACAAAAAAATTTGTTATATCAGATCACGATTAAATGTAAAATAGATAAATAAGAAACTTGAGAAGAAGTACGTATAGATAACTTTATATTATATGGTAGTTACCTGGCGCAATATAGCCATAGGTGCCTACAACCGCAGTCCAATTGGATGAATCCAGCTTTAGAAGCTTCGCTGTTCCAAAATCGGAGATATGTGCTACATAATCCGAATCCAGAAGGATATTAGCTCCAGAAATGTCTCTATGAATTATAGGTGGTGTGCAATCATGGTGCATATAAGCCAAACCATCCGCTACAGACCTAACAATTCTTACCCTTTTCAGCCAATCCATTTCCTTTGCTGTGACATCGCTATTTAAGAGTGATTTTAGACTTCCCTTCTCAAGATATTCGTAAATCAAAAATGAGTGACGAGCATGGAAGCAATATCCATAGAGTTTAACTATGTTTCTGTGCCGTATGTTTGTTAATGCTCGTACCTCATTTAGGAAGCCTATATGATCGTCATTCTCAGATGACGAATGAAGTTTCTTGACAGCTACTAAATTGTTGGGTTGTAACACAGCTTTATACACAGTACCGTATCCTCCCATCCCAATACAATGTGCATCATCAAAATCATTTGTTACCTTGATGATTTCATCATACATCGCCTGTCCATCAAAACTTGTTATTGAGAAAAAATTGCCACCTTCTTCGCCTGATGGTATCTGTGGAGAAGTTCTCTTTTTACGTCGACAAGCAATGAGGGCACACATAAATAAACCAAGTAAAAGAGCCGCAAAAAGTGGGACCGTAGTTACAAGGATGAGCTTATGATGAAAATGAATATTTTTCTTCATTACTATTTGACTTTCACAAAGTTCTAAACGTGTAACATTTCCACACAGACCATCATTTCCTTGTAATGCTTCTCCCGACACATTTAGAAAGACAGCATAAGGGGGAACCGGACCTGTGAGCTCATTGTAAGACAGGTCTATATCAATCATCCTTGGCAAGTTACTGAAACCATTAGGAATAGAACCAGAAAGCTTATTGTGAGAAAGATTCATCATTACCAGACTTTCTAAACTTCCAATTTCCGATGGTATCTCTTTTGTGAGTGAATTCCAAGATAAATCAAGAACGTTGAGTTGACGTAATTTACCAATCTCCGATGGGATCTTTCCGCTGAGCTTGTTATTACTAAGATATATGTGATGGATTTGTACCCAATCACCAATATATCTTTGTAATGACCCGTTTAACCTATTTTTGGATATGTCAAGAGTAAGGAGGCCATGCAGTGATCCAAGCTCTAGAGGTATAACACCTGAAAGGTTGTTATCGCTCAAGTTTAAATCTAACAGACTTTTCATCTCCCCAAACTCCTTTGGAATTTGGCCAGACAACTGATTTGTGTTCAGAAATAGCTGACACAATTGTAGACTTCCGATTCCTTGTGGTATAGGACCGAATAACTTGTTCACACTGAGAGACAGAAACTGAAGGCTTCTCAGGTTTTTTAACGTTGAAGGAATTGAACCACTGAGTTGATTTTCGCTCAAATCTAATTCAATTAGAGACTTCATATTCCCTAATTCAGTAGGAATGGGCCCAGATAGTTGATTTGTGTACAGAAAAAGGAGTTTCAAAGATGTCAAGTCACCCAACGATAAAGGAATACAACCGTTAAGTTGATTTTCGTTCAATTCTAAATTAGTTAGAGACTTCATATTCCCTAATTCAATAGGAATGGGTCCAGAGAGTTGATTTGTGTACAGATAAAGGAAATTCAAAGACGACAAATCACCCAACGATAAAGGAATTGAACCATTGAGTTGATTTTTGGCTAAAGCTAATCTAGTGAGAGACTTCATTTTCCCTAATTCAGTAGGAATGGGCCCAGATAGTTGATTTTCGCTCAAGTCTAACACAGTTAGAGACTTCATATTCCCTAATTCAATTGGAATGGGTCCGGAGAGTTGATTTTGCCACAAAAAAAGGAGTTTCAAAGACTTCAAGTCACCCAACGATGAAGGAATAGAACCGCTAAGTTGATTTTCGCTCAAAGATAATTTAGTGAGAGACTTCATATTCCCTAATTCAGTAGGAATGGACCCAGATAGTTGATTTTTGCTCAAATATAATTCAGTGAGAGACTTCATATTCCCTAATTCAAAAGGAATGGGCCCAGATAGTTGATTTTGCCACAAATAAAGGAGTTTCAAAGACGTCAAGTCACCCAACGATGAAGGAATTGAACCGATGAGTTGATTTCCGCTCAAAGAAAATTGAGTGAGAGAGTTCAAATTCCCAATGGTAGGTGGAATTACACCAGAAAACTGATTGGTTGAAAAATCAAGATAGACAAGTTTGGACAGGAGTCCGATTTCTGGTGGGATGGGACCAAAGAAGCTATTTACACTAAGATCAAAATGGGTAAGATTGCGTAGAATAGAGAACGGGAACTGGTGAAGCGTACCTTCTAACTCAGACGTCGAGAGGTTCAACATGTTAATGTTCCCATCAGCGTTGCAAGCAATTCCATACCAAGAAGGGCACGAAGCGGGTGGACTAGTATTCGTTGGAAGGGGTGTCCAAGAAGATACAATTTGGGAGTTGTTTGGAATTTTAAGGCTTGCTTTCCATTTTTGAAGAGCATTTGCTTCCTCCAAAGAAGCAGAAGAAAATTTTGGTACAAATGAGAGAGCAACAAGTAGTAGAGCTAGAGATGAAAGTAAGAACTTTGAAGAAGCCATTACTTGCTTTTGCATGTTTTTTTCTATGCAATGAAGGCTCGTATGTCTTTATTTATACTTGAGCTACCTTTTCTCATAAATTAATTTCCAATTCTCATAACTTAAATTTTAGGTGGTGTCATATTATTCCACAAGATTGTTTTACTTGAGAAACTAGAGCAAAACCCGTGTTCAACACGGGTAGTAAAAGTGGATAATTACGGTTAAATGCAAGAATGTTTGTATAAAATTCTGCAATATTTAGACTCGGGTAAAAATACGCCAATAAAAAAATATAAGAAAGCATGCACAAACAACTCCAAACATTTCAGTTAGTGAAAAATTATAATTAAACGACTATCATGCATATAAGCTGAGCATTCTAAGTTGTGTCGAATTATGTTGACAGTTTTGCGAATGTTTATTTGGCCAAACCATCACACAACATCATTGTTTAACAGCCAAAAGAAGAAAAATATACAAAATTAACATAAGATCAACCATTTTATAGTCTTTTCAAAATAACATAAGATCAACCTTTGCATTATTCAATATACAAATCCTCTGTTTCTTTCACTGGTCCACCTTTGCTAATCAAGTTTCAAAGGGTCAAAGGTCAATCTTTCTTTAAAGAGTAAACTTTACTTAACAGTTAACACCCAAGAAATTTACACAGACATGATTTTACCTTTTTTTGTTCTCTCTTATCAACGACGACCTCACCAAACTTACCCGTGAATAACATGGGCATCTTTTTTTTTTTTTTTTTTTTTTTCTTTTTGCTAATCAACGACGACCTCCCCATACCTACCCACATAACCCAAAAAACTTTATTGACAATATGGTATATGAGTACTTTCTTTTAATTGGAGCATAAAATATTTTAAATGTTTTCTAAAATAATAAAGTATTAAAAACCAATAATGATACGCTGTGCCAAAAAAATCTAAAAGAACTGCAGAAATACACAAAATACAAATAGATTAATGTCTCTTTTCGAGAATACTTTAACTGTGTAGTACAGCTTTAATCGTTTTGTAAACAAGTATTCTATTTGTCGTTTTCAAGTTAGTTCCAGTAAAAGCTTTGATCAAATTGATCCAGAATCTGTGATCAACTGCGAAACTAGGTGCTTTGTAGATCCTGGTGCGAAAGTAGGAAAATAGGCCTAAAGCGATAACATGTAACTGCATGTGTTCTTAAAACCATTTGTTTCAAACTTTTTCTCATGTTTAACATTTAACATCTTTTCTGACACACTAAAATTTCATTGCAACTGACTTACCACACACTTTTATAAAACAAAATTGCGAACTCACCAAATATACCTGTCATATAACATCAAAATTGATTATTTGGTATTTTTTTAATTTGTTAATTTGTCAAAAAGATGGCATAGACCGAATCGGAGAAGAAAGAATCTAACAAAAGAAAATCCTATCACATATTTTCACTAAGCACAGCAATATTAGCAAGCAAACTATCATTAAAATTCCTATCGTTTTCACTAAGCACAACAATTAGCTAACTTTCATTAGGTCAATTAGGTGTTTCTGGCAAACCAATTGGACACGTACCATGTTGCTAAACATAATTGACCTGCCCATGTTGCCACCTTTATCGTTTTCACTAAGCACAACAAGGAGAAATTAGACACCCTATGAATAGTTAGACACCAATATTCGTGCACTTTTTTGATCGCCAACTTTTAGCAAATCCATACAATTTGACTTTTACATAATGTGTGTGGAGTTCTTAACGAACACCCCACCTGGTGCACCATGCAAGTGTGTTTTACCAAATGCAAGTTGGGAACTTTTCATGAAATTAAGTCAAGTTCGAATCATGGGAGCAAATGAAGAAAACCAAGATTCAGAAAAGACGGTTGTTATGATTAACTTGGTACCCCTTGGTGAAAAATTTGAAAACATCACCGCGTATGTGACTGCTCAAAGATTTTGTTATCGGAACTTTCATTCTTCGTAAAAGGAGTACATTACGGGTCAAGTTTAAAGTCAAATGAGCTGTTTCTCAGCACAAAAGTCAGATTATATGTCTTGGCTCGTTAGGGATCGGAACCCTCTTTGTCCAAATTTCCTTAAACTTCTTTTCATTTGATTTCAGGTATGTGATTCCTGAGTATGCAATGACAGGCCATCTTCTTGTAAAGAGTGACGTATATAGCTACGGAGTGGTACTCCTTGAGCTCCTAACAGGAAGAAAACCCGTTGACATGTCAATGCCATCGGGCCAAGAAAACTTAGTCGCGTAGGCCCGTCCCCTCCTCCAAACACCAGAAGGTCAACTTGCTGATTGATCCATCACCATCCCCTTAAGTCCCATTCGACAGTATTGCTAAAGTTGCAGCAATAGCATCAATGTGTGTGCAGCCCGAAGTATCACACACCGACCCTTCATGGTGAGGTGGTTCGGGCCTTGAAGTTGGTCTGCAACGAGTGTGAAGAAACACGAGACTTGGGTTCAAGGACTTGTAGCCTGTTGTTGAATAACCGCGATAATATCCCACTACCCACCGACTACTTCCATGCTCGAATACTAACCCTACATCGTCCTGTTAACGGATAAGGATAAGCCCAAGTCCGGTTTGTGGGCTTAGGGTATTAGGGTTTCACTATTATAAATAGTGGATGATTAATAAAGATTGACCTACAGGGTTTATAATGTTCTAACATTAAGGGATAAGGATAAGCCTAAGCCCGGTTTGTTGGCTTAGGGTATTAGGGTTTCACTATTATAAATAGTGGATGATTAATAAAGATTAACCTACAGGGTTTATAATGTTCTAACATTAAAGGATAAGGATAAGCCCAAGCCCGGTTTAGGGGCTTAAGGTAGGTTTTCACTATTATAAATAGCGGATGATTAATAAAGATTAACCTACGAGGGTTTACAATGTCTAACAAGGTATTGGAGCGGGTCTGATCCTCGTAGCTATGTTGAGCCGCTTCCCCAAGGCCACCCGTTCAAATAAAAAAAAATGTTTTTGTTTTTGTTTTTGTTTTATGTCGAATCCAGGGTATTAATTCCCGAGACGATTTTTGTTGGTGTCGATTCTAGGGTTCTTATTCCCACGGCTTTTGTTGGTGTCGAATCTAGGGTTTTTATTCCCGAGATGACTTTTGTTAGTGTCGAATCTAGGGTTCTTATTCCGAGACGACTGTTTGGGATACTTTGGTTTATCCTTCGTATACTTTGTTTATCCGTATTATCCCATTTTATTTTGGTTATTGTCTACATAGTTCCGTCCCTGCTTAGAATTGTTCACAACGAAGAAAAACCATCACCATATCTCCAACTTCAAATGCATTGAAGGATTCATGTTTGGGTTACCATGAGAAAGCTAAACTTTTTCCTTGGATCTCATGTACGAAGTCGATCTAACCGATATTCTTGTGATCATTTCTGAACTATTCTCTGACCATCAAATACATATAAGTATTTATAGGAAATAAAAACTAATAATGAATCCTAATTTGCCTAGAGAACTAATTTGCGGCAACAAAGAAAACTAAATAATAATTATCTGTTGAATTTTAAAACTAATTTACTCCATCAAGGAAAATAGCTACCAACTATTGGAAGTTGGAACCCAAAGTATGATCCTTTTCTTTACTTGTGTATCACGTCAGTCTTTTCCACCTGAAAAGGACTCAAGACATCGAGCTATGATAGCGCGACAAGTCTACCATGTTGAAAGTACTAGAGATGCTCATAGTCTTAGGCAAGTCAACCACATATGTATTATCACTGATGGTATGAAGTATCTTATATGGTCCATACTTCTTAGGTTGCAACTTGTTACATTGGACAACTCGGAATCAGTGACAAAGTCAGGATTTTTCAGTTGGGTAGGCCAAAAAAATCTGGGAAAAGACATGTATAAGTCGTAAGAATCTTATAATCAAAGTTTTTCACTTCAGCCGTACACAACGCTCTTTACCATCGCTAAAATCATGTAAAACACTATCTAAAATGTGAAAGTTTATGAACAAGAAAGAATAATATAACCTATTGAAATAAGCAAAAGCCAAGCACCCACATAACCAATATGATGATGAAACCAACTGGGCTAGCTCAGTTGGCCACCAAGATTTCTTAAGAGCTTGGGGAGGAGGTTGGCTAAGGGGAGGTCTCAAGTTCGAGTCTCACCCGAGACTTTTACCCCTTCAGGCGGAGTAGGCCAGTACAGGCGGAGTTTAGGGTCAGCATACTGCTCAATTGGATGTCACTGCTACTTGAACTACTAACAACTAACAAGCTGTCTAAAAAAATCAACATGATGATGAAAAGTAAATAATTAGTGCACTTCTCATCAGTTTCACGATTCATTGACCAATTGAATGCCTTGTAATAGTAACTTGGAAAGGCTACGATTCATTGACATATTGGATGCCTTGTAAGAGCTCTAGGTGCAAAGTTGAGGCTTAGCCTCTTCATTCGGGCCCCACCTCTGCCACATCACCAAACACCTCAACTTCAACTAACCACAACAAACTCTCCCTCACCAAACAACAAACCTCAACTTCCCCATTAAGGCCCACCTCTTACACATTTATTTTTTTTATTCATTTCATTAAAACATTTTCAAAACTAAAATCACAAAATCATTTTTTTGTCAAAACCTTTTTATTTTATTAAACCCTTTATTATTATTATTATTATTATTATTATTATTATTATTATTATTATTATTATTATTATTATTATTATTATTATTATTATTATTTAAAAAGAAAGAAAGAAAAAAATAAAAATAGAAAAAGAGTATACTACAAAAATCGTCCCTTGTGGTTCCTGGATCTCACAACACACAAACATAAACATTATCATCATCATCTTCAATATCTCTTTCTCTCTCTCATTTAGACCTAGCCGCCGCCGCCGCCCCTAAACCGGCCACCACAGCCACCACCGCCTCCTTCCCCAACACAACTTGTAAACCACCACAACCTCCCATCATATACATTCTTACAAACCTCAATATTCAAAGTCAAAAAAAAAAAAAAAAAAAAAAAAAAAAAAAACAAACCTGCATGTTGTCAGAATTTTGCTTCGCCGTGGCTACGGGGAGTTGACCAACGGCGAGGGGGGTTTGGTGTGGCGGCGAGCAACGGCTCGCCGTTGTCATTGCCAACTAGGACGGCGAGGGGGGCTTCCTCATCTGCACCTTGTGCTCTAATAGTAACTTGGATGGGCTAGTTGTTTTTAGTTTGCTCTTGTTTAGGTGGGCCAAAAGTAATTTCGTATTGTAAATAACTAAATACAATATTTTTGACTTTGACTTTAAATATTTTTATTTGTGTTATATAATAATTGATGCAATATATGAATGAATTGAGTTTTAAATATATTTTTTATTAGTATAATTATTATCAAATATTATATAAAACAAAAAAATATATATATTTAAGGTCAAAATTGAAAAACAAAGACTTGAAAAAATCAAACTAGACGGTAAATATGAGACGGATGTAGTAGGAATCTTGGGTTAACCATGGCCATCCTAGTTCCTTACATAGCTCCATCCCTGCTCGGAATTGTTCACAACGAAGAAAAACCATCACCATATCTCCAACGTCAAATACATTGAAGGATTTATGTTTGGGTTACCATGAGAAAGCTAAACTTTTTCCCGGATCTCATGTATGAAGTTGATCTAATCGGTATTCTTGTGATCATTTTCGAACTATTCTCTGACCACCCAAGATGTAACCCAACAAGTCGGATGTCTTGTGAGATGTTTAGTACGCCGTATCAGTGTGTCACTTTGAAAACACTTTATTGTCAAATAAAATCATCTTACATTTTTAAATTTTAGCTTCATCTATTTTATTGAACATATCTGAAAAATAAAAAGTTGTAACCGCAACTAGTTCTACCAAAGGCATTTTTTAGTCAAAGGAAAAGAAAAGAAAAAAAAAAAAAATACCCCCTTCAAAACAAATATTCTCACACAAATATTATAGCAAACTCTAAAAACTTTTTTTGATTGTTTAAATCGCACACGTTAAAACACACAAAATATTACAAATTTCATATTAACGGAGAGATGCATATGTCTCAACTTTTCTGACAGATAATGTAAATTGTGAAATTTGACAAACCATGTGAATGTATCTCGGAGCATAGTTGTTAAGATCCTGATATTGATAATAGAATCTTACGATTTTACGATACTATAAAGCAAAAACAATCTGGATCCGGATCTTAGTAAGCTTAAGATCTTAAATGAACTCGATCATGACTATAAGATCTTAATATCTAATCGATTTGATCTTATTTTTTTCAAACTGCAAACTAAAAAAACTACAAAATTATGGATTATATTTTATAAAATTTAAAAACAACATGTTAATCTTCGTAAACATTACATATTAATAATTTATGATAATATTTACATAAACTATTCATATAATTGTGTGTTTATAATATATAATAATTTGTATATTTGAATAATGTTATAAAAATTATTAAAAAATAACATTATATTAAAATCTTACGATCCCAATCGAATCTTACGATTTTAATTTTGCAAAAACAAAAATGATCATTCTCGATTTTAAAAACATTCCAAAAGTATCCAATGAGAGGGTAAAATGGTAAATTGGTTAAGGCCCAGGCACGAGCCAATAAGGCCGACTGTCGGTTGACAGGGCAGGCTGGCGGGAGTAGCAAGTGGACCCCACACACAAATAATATCTCATCGACCACTTTCTTTAAAACAAACAAACAAAAACATTTATAACAAATCACACCAATAAAAACACACAACACACACAGTTGGTTAGTGAGTGATTGATAATAAAAATGAGAGAAATAATAAGTATACACATAGGTCAAGCCGGAATCCAAGTCGGTAACTCATGCTGGGAGCTTTACTGCCTCGAACACGGCATTCAGCCCGATGGCATGATGCCTAGGTCTAACTCACTTTCGTTGACTTTTGTTGACTTTTTATTTCTAGGTTTTGATATGAAATTTAGGTTTTAATTTTAATTTTGGACTAATCGTCTGAAAAGTCAACCGCACCTCCACATTGTTTTCATATAGGCACACACTAGAACATACACATTACAATAGTCATTTACTTAAATGTGAAATTTTGATTTTCTAGGAATCATCATGCCTCCTCTAACTCACTACGACCACAAGGACACCATCAAGTACCTACCAAAACAACCAAAGGTCTTACTCAAACTCAAATCGTTGTTTTCAAAACCTTAGAAAAACGATATGTCCATAAGGGTAGAACCATTGATCCATCCTTCTTAGAAGGTACAAACCTCTACAAGGAACTTGCCACAATCAACTTTAAGTGTCTCTTAGAAATCGACGAGCCTATTTGTTCTAGGTTCATTTTAGAATTCTATGCATCCGTCACCCTCTCCAAGGATGAGTATGGTCGCATGTCTATTAACTTTAGGGCTAGTAGTCATCAATACTCCTTCATTCTCGAGGAGTTTGCTCAAATCCTAGGTGTCCCAAACCATGGTACTTACATCTACTCCGACTTGCACTCTCTCTCAACTTTTGACATACTCTTTGACCGCATCCATCCCTATGATACCCCTCTTGTGTCCAAAGATGAACTTCGTGACCACCTCTTCATTAGGACCACCAACACTAGGAGAACTAGAACCTGAAATGAGGTCATCAAGGACCCATATGGAATGGAACTCAATGAACTCAAGCCCCGAATTCAAGAAATGGGAAGAACTCCTTAGAGCCAATGTCATTAGCACCATAGGAAACCGTGATCACATCAATGTTTGTCTTTACTACAGGCTCTACTCCTTCTCTATTAGGCAACCCTTCAACCTTGCCTACTTCATGACCAAGAGAATGGCCGACATTCCCGTGCAAGGCACAACGGCTAAGCCGTATGGAATGCTCTTGACCCGTCTCTTTGGGTTCATCTATCCAATTCCATCAACTCCTAGAGTTCTTCACCTAGACTACTTTATCATTCCACACACATTTGTCCCACTAAGTGATAGGAGAGTCTACAAAGCCCAAGGAAAACATTTTCCAACTCTAGGCTTTGCCCAACTCTAGGCTCCCACCTCTAGAATACATTTTCCAACTTTCGGATATTCCAAATGAGTCGGCGGAGTTCAAGCAAACAAAGGGGATGTTCAAAAACATCGAGAGATTTCTTGAAATGCTCAAGAAGAAGATTAACCGTCTATGAGAGCGGGTGTGTAGGAGTGTTTGCCACAAGGTGCTATTTGAACGATTTGGTCATTTAAACATTACGTGTTATGTATTTGTGAGTTAGTAGGATATTTGGTACTATTTGGAACCTGTAGGAACTAACAATGATGCAGGAAGACAACATTTGGCATGTTGTCGAATTTTCATGCTTATGATAAATTTCACTAAGGTTAGTGAAAATCGTTAGCCCCCGGTCAAAGTCCTAAGAGATGAGTATCCATATGCCTAATTTTTGCATTTCCTAACCAGATATGAATTATATTTTTAGTTTTAGGACTTTTCGAAAATTTTGAAAATCGTCTCGCGGGTTTAAATCGCATTCTGTCCCATTTTTCAGCTCTGGCGGAACAGGCGGATCCCAAATTTGGGTTCCGCCCGTCCAAAACCTGGGTAACCCAGGTTTGGCCCAACGGACCAGACGGAACCCAGATTTGGGTTCCGCCTGTGTATTCCCAGGGTTCCGCCAGTCACCTGCAGAAAATTTTTGTCATTTTTCTTAAGTTCATAACTTGTAAAGTGTCAAACCATTATCTTAAGTGAGAAACATCTTTCATTAACATCAATAACCATATTAGAACAAACCTCACTCACTAAAACAGTTTGGAAGACACTTCCCGCCAAAATTCAAATTCAAAACATAACTAACCCAAGGAACCCTTTTAAAGGATCCTTCAAACCATTGGAACATTTTCAACCAAATCACATCCCATGATCACAAAGCATTGAGTTCATATGTTGGTCTTTCACTCCACCCTATTCCATTGGATTGACATCAAATGATGTGACAAGTTCATGAAAATCATTTGATTCCTCAATCTTTGAATGGTAGAACATCAAATCCAAACACTCCTTCCCACAATTTTTTTTAAGTTTGATCACTTTCGAATACCCCAAAACTCACACCAACACCATTACTTCTCTCAATCTCAAAACTCTTTCAAACCAAAGATTTGAGATGACTTAATCAAACACCTCATCCGAATCATCAAGGTAAAACCACTAGGATTAGTGTCAAACCTCGTTGCTTCAACAAAACCGTCAAGTTAAGCTCATCATCGTCAAGTGATGCTTCGCTTAATATTTCTTCACCTATCCAAGATTTCCTTAACCTCACTACCTCAACACCATCCTCAACACATTTCAATACCAATGTGATCACTATTCAAGATTTGCTTAATCTTGCTACTTCAACACTTACACCAATGTAACTTTTCCATACACCACCAACATCACCACATCCACTATTGGAAACTTTTGAAAACCTATCACCTAAACCATCAAGCCCTCCATCATTGTCACCTTTTAACACCATTGCCCAAATGGAAACCCAACAACAACTAATATTTCAACCAAACGAGTCATTGGATGATGCACCTCATCCATCGTCATTGCTTGAGAGTTTGGCCTACCTTTATGCTAAATCCTCAATTTTTCCAAATGATCAAGGTCATACACACCTACAATCATTTGTGTTTCACCCCATTCACAAAAAAAAACTTCATGGTAACCATTTACAAATAACCAAGCCTACACCATTTTGTTCAAACAACAACCACCACAACAACAATAACTACCACCACCTCAAGAACCTTCCCAACACTTTGAATCTCTACTTTCTTCGTATAAGAAAATAAAAGCATCTCAATGATCTTTCACCAAGACCAACAACAACCACCACCTTTCACAAATGAATAACCAAGGTCATTGCTTAACCAAAATGAGTCTTTCGACCACAACCAACCACCACAACAAGAGTATCATCACCCAAAACCATTGTTGTCTCACCCTATCCAATAAAATGAGGTTTATCCTAAACCACATTGTGGAACGTCTCAAGTTTAGAGTCTCCAAAATGAAACAAAACCGTTTCTTTTGGAAAATGTTTCCCATTTAAACCAACAAACCAAAACCCGTGTCACCCTCTCAACCTTCAAACTAAAGCCCGCTACAACCACAACCCACATTTTCTTCCTTAAACAACCTTAGCCTTGTTTTTGGAAAATGTTTCTCACAAAGGAAAATGATGATTTCCTTATAGCTTTTTATGGTCATAGCTTATTTGTAGCTTTTTCTTTATTTCTAGAGGTAGGATAGTGTGACCAAAATTTCTTGTCTTTGACTTTTTAAGAAGTCTAAATTTTACATGAAATGAAGTTCATTACACTACAAGGTTTTCTTTGTTTGTTGACCATTTTAGGTATGATATGTGAACTACACCTTTATATGGTACCATACATAAATCTTGTGTAGAAACTAACTTTTTTTTGTAGGTTCATTATCCATGTCTTCCTTCCTTGAAACTCCATTTAGGGGAGTAACATTCAAGGGGGAGCATGAGTCTTGCTTTATTCCGCTTCACAACTCTTAGTTGTGTTTTTAAACATGAAATGCTTTCATGACTTATCTTGTGCGGAAACTAACTTTACTTTTGTAGGTTCAAAATCCATGTCTCCTCTCTTGGCACTCCATTTAGGGGGGGTATCAACCAAGGGGGAGCATGCCTATATAATTCCGCTTCGCTACTCTTCTTTTTGTTTCGACAAAAAAGGGGAGAATTTATATGAAACTTGCTCTATTATTTTAAACTTCCGCGTAGCTAACTCTTTGCAAAAACAAGTTTCATTACTAACTTTATAAGACTTAACACTAAATCTTATGACTTACTTTTAAAAAAAGTTTATGTTTTGTCATCAACAAAAAGGGGGAGATTGTTAATACAAATATCGCCTAAAAACGTTATTTATATTTTACGATCTTTGCTAAGTTTTGTTAATAACAAAGTATGAACTTTAGCTAAAAGTAAATTATCACTTTGAGTGTTTAAGTCTTGTTTAACTAATGTTTACATTTTCTTTTAAACTAAACATTGTTTTTTATTTCTTGAATTAGAAAGTGTCTTGTCATATCATATTTATTTCTTTAAATAGAATTGTCACATCACACTTATGGCAAGTTTTGTCAATATGCATTTATGTGTTTGACTAACTTTGTAGTGACTTGCAAGTTTGGTGTTTGACTAGTGTAATGTGATGTGACATTGTTTGGTTGCTAGGATTTATGAGACAAGACATTGTTTGGTTTGAAGAGTTATTGCATAAACCTACTGCAGACCCGGCGGTACCCTGGGGGTACACGGGCGAAACCCATCTGAGGGTTCCGCCTGATCCGCCAAGCATGCAGTATGGTGTGCTATAAATACCAAGCCATAACTTGATTTTTGGCTAACCTTTTAGGACATATATTCATATACTCTCTCAACTAACTCAGTAACCTTTTGATTTGTGATTCTCTTATGTAGCAAGGGACTTCACAAGATCATTCAAGAAGTTATAAGCTTCAACTCTAAAGTTGCAAGTCTTGGTAGCTTGGTCATGTATAAGCTTTGGTAGTTTATACTTCATGTGTGTCATGTATGTAGAAGTTATAGGTTAGTATTTTAGGCCTCAAAATACAAAGAGTGTTGGGAGTGGTTGTACCCTTGGAAAAGAACTCGACATCTAGCTTTGTGTCGGTAAAAGTGTAAGCGACGAGTGGGAGTGGTTGTACCCTTGTAAAAGAACTCGACATCTAGCTTTGTGTCGGTAAAAGTATAAGCGACGTGTAAGGTTTTCTCCGCCGGTGAAAGGAGCTTGTTGATTAGTGCTTATAACTCTCGAGTTGGAAACTCGGGGCGTGGATGTAGGGCAAGGAAAAAGAGTCCTTGTAGCCGAACCACGATAAACAATCGTGTTGTGGTTTGATCGTTTCTTTCTTTATCTTTGCTTATTACATGTTGTCTTTTAGTTAGAATTGCTAAACACATATAAAGCTTTCCAAAAGAATTAAAACAAGTAATGTTATGTTTATATCTTGAAACAAATGTAAAGCTTTTCAAATAACTAAAACAAGCAAAGTTAGGATCATCACAAGTAAAGCTTTTCAAAGTATGAAACAAGTGAAGTTAGAATTGTTATTCACATGAAAAGTTTTTCAAAGAATCAAACATATAAAGTTGTGTTTATATCTTTAAGCATATGTAAAGTTTTTAAAAGGATATTTAAGCTAAATAAGAATCGAAAATGCGGCAAACTATTCAACCCCCCTTCTAGTTTTCCACACCCTTTAATTCTAATCTGAAGATTTCTGATTTGATGTAATGACTAACTTTGTTGTTATCCTCACTATAATGCAACATGTTAGTGGTTTTTGCAGTTTTATGATCTTATCGCATACACTAAAGTGTAATGCAATTTGTTGTGTGCGCTTTTTAGAGGAGGATTAAGTATCAACACATGATTGTCATGGAAGGTTAATGTACCAAATATGTGTTTTAGTGCCTATATGAAGAATTTTATGGTAGGAATTCTTTTCGGAGTGTAATTTGTCTTTGAATGAATTAATAAAACTTAGCAGATGTTTGCCGTCATTGATAACACTATGGGTGTCAACCAACGGTCTAAAATATGGGTGTGTTTTACCTTGATGATTTAGGCTAATTGTGAAGAAAGTTGCATTAAAGTAAAAGGTCGGTAAGGATTCAAACAATCCTAAAAGACTTGCGGATGTACTCTGTCATTTTTTATGCATTTATAATTTACTTATACAAGTAATAATAATTTCCTTATATAGTTCGGGTTTAGAGAAAAATTATTCTTATACATTATAAATAATCGTATGATTAAATTCGAGTTCTACCAATTACATTTTTTTTTTTGTTTCTCTTTATGTAATAAAGAAACTATAGTGTAAGCATCTATGTTAATTTAGTAATTTTATGATCAAACATGAGAAGTAAATAACACAAACTTAAGAAAATACAAATTTTCAAACAAAAAGGTACATTAGTAAACATGGTATGATGGTTATTCATAATAAAGGAAGTGAATCAATCTTCAAAGCTATCTAAATATGCTACATATATTAACGAAAATATAAGTAAAAGAAATACCACAATTACAAAACATATCGTAAATTGATAGCACGGGTTTGCAAAACTAAAAGCATATATCAATAACATCTCATGCAAGTCAAGTATCATCATGTGATTTTGCTTGAATAATAAAATATAATTTTTAATCCAAAACCATTCTCCTAAACTAATAGGTAGATTATAACATATATACATATGATTTTTTATTTTTAGTCAATTAAGTAAAACTATTTGAAACATGTTAAGTGGTTCATTTCTTAATCGATAATAATACATAATCAAAACGAAATTTTAAAAACCCTGTGCATGCACATGTATTATAACTAGTATGATCTATACAAACAATTGGTATCCAATAGGAAACTTGGGTTAGCCATGGCCCATCCTAGCTCCTATATAGCTCCGTCTCGAAATTGTTCACAATGAAGAAAAACCATCACCATATCTCCAACTTCAAATGCATTGAAGGATTCATGTTTGGATTACCATGAGAAAGCTAAACTTTTTCCCGAATCTCATGTATGAAGTCGATCTAATCGGTATCCTTGTGATCATTTTTGAACTATTCTCTGACCACCCAAGATGTTACCCAACAAGTAGGGTGTCTTGTGAGATGTTCAATATGCCATATCAGTGTGTCACTTTGAAAACAGTTTATTGTCAAGTAAAATCATCTTACATTTTTATAATTTAGTTTCATCTATTTTATTCTGTTTGGTACGCAGCTTTTATAGAGCTGTAAGCTTTTTGTTACAAAAATAATCTCCTACAAAACAAGTAGCTCTATTTGGATGCATCAACTTTAAGCTTTTATTTTAAACAAGTAGCTCCAAAATGAAATGCTGATGCATGAAGCTTTTAAAAAAATTTGGAGCTGTTAAAATATAAAATAACTATTAATAGCTTCTAATTACATTTAACAGCTATATTACCAAATACTTTTATTGAAAAGAAAAATGCAGCTTGTAGCTCATGTTAACAGCTTTGCAGTTTACAGCTTACAGCTAGTTTTGCCAAACATACCCTGAATATATCTGAAAATAAAAAGTTGTAACCGCAACTAGTTTTACTAAAGGCATTTTTTGTCAAGAAAAAAAACTTCAAAACAGATATTCTTACACAAATATCATAGCAAACTCTAAATTTTTTTTGATTGTTTAAATCGCACATGTTGTCCTCATAACTTAAAAGTGTAGATGTCGTCTCTGAAGGAAATTTCACCTTACATTTTTGTATGTATCTAAGGTGAAAAGTATTTTAGTCATTTCACTTTAGCCAACGTCTGCATTTTTAAATGATAAATAATACGTCGATCATGGACGGAGCCAGGACTAAATATGATCGGGTGCACAAAAAAATTTGAACAATAATACTAGAAACATATTTCGATGGACCGGATGCATTTAAGATAAATTTAGAAAAAATCGATTTTTTTTTTCAAAAATTAACACTATATCTAAAAATTCCATGGGGTGCACAGGCACTCGTGGGAACCCCCTGGCTCCGTCCCTGGCGTCGATAAGATGATAATACCATGGTTGTCAAAATCGCGATCCTGATCGTAGGATCGTACGATCGTACGATCCTACACACAAAAAACGATCAGGATCTTAACAAGATCGTAATTTAAGTAGGATCGTATCAGGATCGTAGGATCGCATGTAGGATCGTAGGATCGGATCGTAAGATCGTAGGATCGCCTATATTATTTTTTTAAGAAACTTTTTTGCTATATTAACTTATTATGCATAATTCCATGTCTTAAAAGCCCAATGACTAAAATTTTTTCATGAAAACTAGTATTTTGATATTTTTAATTGATTATCTTTTGCAAGATTAATGAGAGTCAAATCACTATGCATTTTGGTTTAGATTTGATTTTTTGGGTTTATTATGAAAAACGATTTTGTGTTTTGTAACATGTCAGAAGCTTGTTTTTTAAGTAAACCATCTAGATATGTGACCCAATTTTATTCATAATTTATTTTTATGTTTCATATAAAAGTATGAATTATATGTTAAAAAATTTCAGTAATATTATCAGAATATCCTAATTTAATTTATTTGAAAAAAAAATATATAATGTTGCCCTCTATTATAAATTATGTCATTTCATTTCAGATACAATCCATTTATCTTTTTGTATTAATCTATATATTATAATAAAAAAAAGGTCACAGAATCACGTACCAATAAATTAACACTATATTTTGCATTAATCTAAATGTTATCACGAAAAACCTATAATAAAAAACAGTGAACAAGAGGTAGATGCACGTATGTAGTAACTTTGTGCAAGTGAGCATTGCAATATATCTAATATTCTACTACTACGGTACTTGAACATATAAAATTTTCTTTTATCATCTATTTAGATTCATTTATCATATGAAATATTATATAGAAATATAAAACTACAACCCCTATACAAAAATATAAACATTTTCATAGGATCTTACGATCCCGATCCGATCCTACGATCACGATCTTGCAAAGCCAAAAACGATCCTAGGTAGGATCCCGATCCTGACAACCTTGGATAATACCCTTCATGTCAGTCCCAATTTAGCAAATAACTGAAAAAAGTTTGCATCGTCCGTCTCTAACGATTCTAATGTTTATTAATGGAAGGATGTGATGTCTCAACTTATGTGACAGAGTATGAAATTTGACAAACCATGTGAATGTATTTAGGAGGGAATATGTTATTTAGACCCCTCATTTTTCCAAGTAATACCTCTCATTTTTTTAATTATAAAATTGTGAAACAGAAAATGCAAAACAAAAAAAATATAAAATTAGCAAGTTAAAAATATTAAACTGTCAAAAAATATAAAACAGAAACTGATAACAAAATGTGTTATACTGTAAACTAAGGGTGAGCAATCCGACCGGATCGACCGATAAAACCGATCGAAGAACCAACGGTCCAGTCTCGGTTTAAGGTTTTTCATTATTTCGGTTTCGGTCATGTCCAATGCGGCTTACAAACCGAACATTTAACTTATTTGAACCGGACCGATCAAAGGACCAGACCAAGATTGAACCGAACACATTCAGCCCGGTCTCATTCTATATTTTTTTGCCTAACTCGGTCTTTGTCTAGTCCGAGTTTTTAAACCGTGAGCACCTTACTATAAACAGAAGGGACTCCCGGTATCAATAATAGAGTTAAGAGTATCCAATGAGGGGGCAAAATGGTAAATTGGTTAAGGCCAGGCACGAGCCAATGAGGCCGGCTGTCGGCTGAAAGGCCAGGCAGGCTGGCGGGAGCAGTTAGTGGCCCCACAGACACAAATAATATCTCATCGACCACTTTCTTTAAAACAAACAAACAAAAACATTTATAACAAATCACACCAATAAAAACACACAACACACACAGTTGGTTAGTGAGTGATTGATAATAAAAATGAGAGAAATAATAAGTATTCATATAGGTCAAGCCGGAATCCAAGTCGGTAATTCATGCTGGGAGCTTTACTGTCTCGAACACGGCATTCAGCCTGATGGCATGATGCCTAGGTCTAACTTTCTTTCGTTGACTTTTGTTGACTTTTTATTTCTAGGTTTTGATATGAAATTTAGGTTTTAATTTTAATTTTGGACTAATCGTCTGAAAATGTATCTAACTTGTCGCTTTTTTTGAGTTGTATGTACTATCGTTAGGATCTGACTATTTAATAACTAACTTTTTTTAATTTCGATTATTTTGTGTATCGATTGACATATCGAATCAAGTACTTGTACTTGATTCGATACGCAAAAATACGTCAATCGATACACAAAATAATCGAAATTAAAAAAAGTTAGTTATTAAATAGTCTGATCCTAGCGATAGTACATACAACTCAAAAAAAGTGACAAGTAAGATACATTTTCAGACAATAAGCCTCGTGATCTATTTATGTTATTAGATTGATAATTTGTTGTTTATGTTGATTTGGTTAATATATGTTATTTAACTAGTTTACATTAGTAGTTTTATAGATAAAAAAAACACATTAGTAGTTTCGTGTTTATTTCGTTTGTGAATTTTTAGGTTTATTGTTAATGTTGTGATTCATGATCCGTTTATGTATGTGTTGATGATCTGTGATATGTTTTGATGTTGATTGTGGTTTTTAGATTTTGTGTTAATGTTGTGATTTGTGATCTATTGACGAATGAGGGTTTTTTGGTTTGATTTTGTGTTTAACGTGTTGGATCTGAATTTATGGTGCCGAATAAGTTAGGGAGCGTATGTGACAAATCCTACTTATGGATGTTAAGGTTTATGTGTTGTCTGGTGGTTTATGGATCATGAATTTGGATTTTTGTATATATAGGGATATGTGTTGACTTGTAAGGAATCCGAGCGTTTGTTAATATGTCTTTTCTCGTGACAGTTTCAGTTTTTATTTGTGTATAGCTTGATGGATCTGGATTTATCGTAAATGATTAGTTAGGCAGTGTATTTTGGGTTTTATGCTTTAAATAGAAATCTTTACCAAAAAGGCGTTTGAAGTAATTTCAACTATGGATCACTGAATAATGATTTTGTCATTACGTGTGTTATGTTTCTTCTAATAGATACAAATTGACTGGTAAATAGTTTAAACTTGGATCCGTGATTGGATTGTCGTCGACTTTTTGTGGACTTTTTGTTAAATTTACCCATGTTTGTCAACTGAAACGCCTAATGCTATTTATAGAAAATTATTTGCTAACTTTAGATTCGGCAGGAAGTATAATGTGTACTTATAAACCAAATGAATGAAGGCTTTGACTACCTTGATATTATTACGTGAGTTACATCTATAGCAGTCTGAGCTGATCTGGTGATTAGATATGATTATTAAATACCTAGTTTTTGCTGATAGTATGCACTACGCAGATGTGATGTGATGTGTGGCTGATATTTTTATCTTCTTTTTTGCAGTGACACCACACCTGGCGTTGCAGATGACGCATTTAACACGTTCTTTAGCGAAACCGGTGCAGGAAAGCATGTCCCAAGAGCAATATTCGTTGACCTTGAACCAACCGTCATCGATGAAGTCAGGACAGGGACTTACCGCCAACTCTTCCACCCTGAGCAGCTTATTTCTGGCAAGGAAGATGCTGCCAATAACTTTGCCAGGGGCCATTACACAAGTATTTTATCCAACTATATGAAAATACAAATAATCGCTTTTTATGTGTACTTGGTCTGATCAGTTTAACTGTTTTCCAGTTGGGAAGGAGATTGTTGATCTATGTCTCGACCGGATAAGAAAGTTAGCAGATAACTGCACTGGATTGCAAGGATTTATGGCATTTAATGCTGTTGGTGGAGGTACTGGTTCTGGTCTCGGGTCCTTGTTGTTGGAACGTTTGTCTGTTGACTATGGAAAGAAGTCAAAGCTCGGGTTCACCATTTATCCTTCTCCCCAGGTACCCTATAATAGCCTTCGTGTCAGTTAGTTTACTATTGTTGTCATATTATGGAATGTACATGTACTTTTGCAGTGACAATCGAAAATCAAACAACATTAATACAAAATTGTGTAAGAAAGCAACCATTGATCATACTAGATCACTATTCACTAGTGGTTTTAAATCGCAAACATGTTTTACAGTTTTGGATGAAAATGGCTCTAACTATATTCAGAGCCGTCCTTCCTATAATGAAATATACTATTGAAAGTCATGAGATATTATAAGAGTATTGGCAACAACCATGGATGCAAACAAGTTTTTGAACTGTAATTACTTCGTGTTTGATTTAATATTTTTGCAAATATCATTTTGTGTAAGTCAATTTTTTTGTTGATTTGTAGGTCTCAACTGCAGTTGTGGAACCATACAACAGTGTTCTTTCTACACACGCACTACTCGAACATACTGATGTGGCAGTACTCTTAGATAACGAAGCAATTTATGATATCTGCAGGAGATCACTAGACATCGAGAGGCCTACTTATACCAACTTGAACCGATTGATTTCTCAGGTCATATCATCTTTGACTACATCCCTTCGTTTTGATGGAGCCATTAATGTTGATATTACAGAGTTCCAAACAAATCTTGTGCCATACCCTCGCATTCATTTCATGCTTTCCTCATATGCGCCTGTGATCTCTGTTGAGAAAGCGTACCATGAGCAGCTCTCAGTTCCTGAAATTACAAATGCAGTGTTTGAGCCTGCAAGCATGATGGCTAAATGCGACCCTAGGCATGGGAAGTACATGGCCTGTTGCTTGATGTATCGTGGAGATGTCGTTCCTAAAGATGTCAATGCTGCTGTTGCCACAATCAAAACCAAGCGTACCGTGCAATTTGTTGATTGGTAAGAAACCGTGATAGAATCTAGATATGGCAAACTGGAACGGTCGGGTGGGGTTGGGTGTTGGGTCAGACATGTTGTATACGTTGCAGGCTGAAATGGGTCGTTTGCACCACTTTGGTCTTAACTGTTTTTAATCTTATACATATAGATAATGCGTCATTTATTGACAATTAATTTGGCCTAAAAAACACTTAGGACAACTTTTGACCATTTTCTTTGTGGCTAATATTTTCTAGTTCTGCCCATTAGAGATGAAACAACCCGAATCAAATCATTTACGAGTACATGGGTGGATATTTTCACCGCTAGGGTCCATAATAGATTCTAAGACCGGCATGAATTTGAGTGATTGGGTTTTTCGCAACCACTCTTTATGGGTAAATGACAGCAAAGTCTAGGAAAAAGTGGTTTTAGTTGTGATCGCTTGTAATAGGTGCAACAATTTGATTCTGGGTGATAAATATGAAATTCTGATATTCTTATGTTGGTTCGATAACAGGTGCCCAACTGGTTTCAAGTGTGGTATCAATTACCAGCCACCAACAGTCGTACCAGGGGGAGATCTTGCAAAGGTTCAGCGAGCAGTTTGCATGATCAGCAACAACACAGCAGTTGCAGAGGTGTTTTCACGTATTGACCACAAGTTTGATCTTATGTATGCAAAGAGGGCCTTCGTTCACTGGTACGTTGGTGAAGGTATGGAGGAAGGTGAGTTTTCAGAGGCTCGTGAAGATCTTGCAGCTTTGGAGAAAGATTATGAGGAGGTTGGTGCTGAAGGTGTGGAGGATGACGGTGAGGATGAGGAGTACTGAAGTGGTTGCTCCTTTGGGACTATAGAGAGGCATTGTTTTGCGGAATAATCTGTGGTTGCCTTTCTATGTCTCTCTTTTATGTCAAACTACGTGTGCTTATATTCGTCTATGTGTTGGACTATATACCAAATGATTTCAAGTATATGAATTCTTACAGGTCTTCATATAATCATTATTGTTTGTTTGAATTAAAAGTTTTCATGTTCCTGCGCGTAGACTTATTACCTATTAAGCAATTGTTTGTCTTTGCTGTAGTTTCTTGCTAAGTACCGTTGTCACAAAAATATGCCGTTAAAGAAATCTCCATTATAATTTTACAAACGGTGTAATTAGTTCTTAATCTCGACCGTATAACTTATACGGTAATACTTTAGCAAATGACGCCAGTAGTCAACCGAACGATATACGAATTATCCAAATAAGGCAGTAGTATATTTTTTTGCAGATGGATGCTTTTATTGATAAAGATGGGATCATTTCAGGATAATCAAATTTGTTTGATAATGATGTTAGAGTTGGTTAATTCGGGTAGAAAAGACATCTTGAACTCGATCCATCTACAACCACCGTCTGTTATGTAATATGAATAGGTGAAGTTACTAATATATCAGGTAAAGGTTTTACCCGATAAACATTTATAGATATCAAAACATTACAACCGAACGTTTTCCACAAATAAACAAAACCGTCCGAGCTAACCAAGCCTAGCTAAGTGATTTCGTCAAATCGAGAACACTAGACACCAAGACATAACGCAAACTCATTTCGACATAATTCACTCGCTCAGACTAATTTAAAGACTCACAAAACCAGAAAATATGCATCTCGTCGCGTCAAATGTTCTGTGAGCCATCGCCAATTTGCACGTATATGGATCACTTTTTTTTTTTTTTTTTTTTTTTTTTTTTTTTTTTTTTTTTCTGATTTATAAGTACCCAACAATGCACACTCATTAAAACAACTAAATCCGAGCTATGGCTTTCATGAAATCATACGGGAAGTCGATGAAGCTGATCAAATGAAGCTTGAGGCTTGTAAGAGAACACGGAAAAGAATTGCTGTCATTGGCATATCATCTGTTGTTCTTGTTCTTATAGTAGTTGTAACTGTTGTGGGAACATCACATAGCAATGAAGGAAGCCATAATGGTGGTGGATCACAATTTCCGACACCAATGGCTTCCATCAAAGCCGTTTGTGATACTACATTATACCCTGATACATGTATGAGCTCCTTATCTCCTCTCACAAATAAAACCAATATCTAGCCTGAAGAGATTCTTAAACTCACTTTGGTAGTCGCCTTAAACAAGCTATCAAGAGCATCCACTCTTACGGAGCTCAACTGCAGTGAACTATTCATGATCTTGCTATCGATCATCTGAACGACACACTTTTAGAAACTGATCATATGGATATGAAATCTATTGGATCCTTGTTGAATGATATTATGACATAGCTCAGCGCTGCCGGAACATTTCAGCAAACATGCATTGATAGTGTCCAAGGAAATGCTGCTGGTTACCTTCAAAACTCAACCGAGTTGACAAGCAACAGCCTTGTGATCACAAAGGCGCTTTCAAGTGTCGCGAACTCATTCAACAAAAGAAGATTGACGAGCGACGAAATGCCAATTGGTTGTTTGGGAAAGACGGTAAGCTGCTGCAAAATACTACATTACCGGATGGAATCAAAGCTGAGGTGGTGGTGGCTAAGGATGGCTCCGGCAAGTACAAGAAAATATCTGATGCTCTTAAGGCAGTTCCCGAGAAGAGAAAGAAAAGATTTGTGATATATGTAAATAAGGGAATTTACAATGAGAATCTAAGGATCGAAAAGCCCATGGGATTGGGGAATGTCATGATGATTGGCGATGGCATGGATTCAACAATCGTGTCAGCAAGTTTAAACGTCATAGATAGCACTCCAACATTTCAGTCAGCTTCTTTTGGTGAGTACATATTCCTCACAAGGAATACTTCTTACAACAACTTTACATTTACAAATCATTTTCTGAGTGTCTTTTTTCTGATGGAGCTGTGTTCAGAATGTTGGAATTATGATATCATGACATTCATATATTATAAACCAAACACATCAAGTGAGCATAGCGGAAGCAATTATAACAAGATCATATAACATGTAATTAATTAATCAAATATAAATAGTAAACATACCTTTGTGATTCTAGCCCGAACAAGAATCAATTGCAATCTTCAAATCAAGAACCCTAATTAGGGTTTATGTGGATTATAAGAATTACCCCTTACATCTTTAGTAATTCAATCCAAGAATCAAACAATAGTGTGTTTGAATCACGTTCTTGTACACACGTACTAATTCAAGAAAAAGTTTATGCAAGTAAATTAAACACAAAACTTATTTGATCTTATGAAAATCGAATCCCTTAGGGATTGTTTTGGATGTATCGATTTAAGACAAAGAGAAGGAGAGAAAACACCAAGATGTGTGTGTACAAGTTATGAGAAAATAATACATCTTGGGTTTGTATATATACTAATTGAAACTTGGAGCTCAAGGCACAAAGGAGGTGGAAACCCTCCCTTGGCCGATCGGTTATACATCCCTCCAAGGGATTCCGGAACCTTCCCTTGTTTCCAAGTTTTCCTTAGTATTACTTTCCTAATCTTCGTTTAATAGTCCATTAGTCATTAATCATTAAATACTAATTACTATTATTTATTTTGTGTTTAATAATTAATTATAACACTTTATAAATAATTATTTCTTTTTTTCTTCATACGTATTGTGTGCAATCCCGTGATCTCGAGTTCGATCCTAACATACGACTACTAAAATAATGTCCATAATCTAACAGCTCCCACTTGGACATATTTTAATAGTGTAATCACATCGGTTAGCGTCTTGCAACACGCCGATGCCTCTAGTACGATCTCGAGTAAGGCTCCTGGAAAACCTTTTAATGATTTCTCATTATTATTATCCTTTTGTTTCTAATACCATGTTAATAAGGATATGGATCAAAGTCATTCCTTAATTAACCATTCTGTTTCTCATTGTTCGTGATTGATCAAGATTACCAAATCTTCTGAACATATTTAGGGAAGATATTGGGCACGACCATGCAAACATCTTGACAACCCTACGAGGGGCCCAGCAGTATTAAACTCCAAAAATTAATTTGAAAGAACAAATTCTATCTTGACTACAAGCAAAACCCACAAATTTTGTAACACTTCCGAAAACAACCCTTATGACTACCAGTTACGTATAGCGTTAAGTTGTTCCACAAAAATGTACTACATTCATAACACTTATCTTGCATCTCAAGTCTGAGGATAACTTCTCATGATTTACTTAATAACAAAATCCATAAAGTAACATCATGTAGTTGGGATAAGTCCTATATTCGGTATCATTGAATATCATCTAAAATGGCATAACTACGCATCAATATACTTTAAGTATATTATACCAACCTTCAGATTTGTCTTGATTTAACAATATTCCCATATTATTAACTGACAACGGACAATTTAGAATAACATTTATTCATGGATTAAACATACAAATATAGGATACAATATATTATAAATTAAACATACCATGTATTTAAATTTATTATAATAATTGTTTAACATCCCTTTTCCAAATACTAAATAGATCAATGCATGATAACTCTTGTTGATGAATTATGTCTCAAGTAATGACATTCATACTCGTTGACAAAGCATAAATCATCCAACTTTGATCTATCGGAATTTTAAGAATACTTATTTCAAGAATTCAACTATTGAAGTTCTTATATGTGCATAATCAACTATTTTGATAATGCCATATTTCATAAAATATGTGACATCCTTAACCACAATTTTATTATAATCAAACTTCTAAATATTTTAAAGTTTAAAGTATTTTTATTCTCTTAATGTATAATGCAACTATGCTCTTATTAAGCACAACTAGTACATATTGCCAAAGATGAAATCTTTACCATAACTAGTATTGAGTGTCATCTCAATTTCATTTAGCATCATTGTAAACAACAATATACTATTAAAATTTTCTGTAAACATTAATATCTATTGTGTAATGTTTGATGCCCTTCAAACTTTCAAGTTTGTTGGCTATGACAATTTTCACAACAATTGAAAATTGTTCATCTATAGAATTTGGAAGCTGTTCCAGATTTAGGATGTGATTCTATAATCAAACATATTCATTTAGAATATTACACAAGTTATCTAATAACCTTTTAACTAGATATCAATATTGCCAAATCATCTTGTAATCAAGCATGATACAACAAAACGTGATGTTCATGAAAAATCTTTGAGTCATACTTAGATTTTATTCATGTCATACATATCTATTTAGACTTTCTAAATAATATATCATGTTATATTAGATTCATTTACCACACATGTTTCAACAATAAACTTCATTCCAAGGTTATATATGTCTTATTTCCTAAATCTTACAAGTAAAGTTTCATTCAATTCTAAGACTTAACATTTACTTATATGGAATATTACTTTTCATATGTTCTACAACATATATGATTTAAGAAATTAAACATAATACTCCCACTAGCTTTTAGGAATGTTTAGAAATTATCTTATTTCAATTATAAATCAAAACATGAATTTAATAATTAAACATAAAAGTAATCTTCTAGATGCATACATTTATCCATTCATGGATTATTGCACTTTGTACACTTCCAAA
The DNA here is from genome assembly GCA_030686995.1 of Artemisia argyi. NCBI lineage: Eukaryota > Viridiplantae > Streptophyta > Magnoliopsida > Asterales > Asteraceae > Artemisia > Artemisia argyi. The sequence continues at coordinate 22,351,318 of CM060686.1, forward strand.
TATTTATTTGAATTCATAAACTCCTTTTGATTACTTATCGTCCTTGCTCAAGTAATCACTCAAGAAAGAGTTTTGATATTCTATTGTCAATTTCATAAATATGACAATCATAATATTTATATATTTAATGTGTTTAGAAAAGAATATTTAATCACAGTTAATTGCTTAAGTGTGATTAATAATCTTGTCATAAGACATGCATTAAATACGTGCACAATATTGTCCATATGATTTCTATACAAAGATTTAAACCACAAGGGTTACCTAATCTTTGAAGAAACTCATCTTCATTTTCTAGTCTAACTATTAAGATAAACCAAGTTTTTAAAATTGATTATCTTTATGGGCATCGTCTTAATCATTCATATCATGTATACTTTACCCAATTTCATATTTGGTAATGTATCATAATGATTATCAGGTTTACAATAATCCTGTAAATCATAGCCCTCAGCATATTAATCAAATATCTGAGATATATTGCTATTCTATGAATGATAATTCCATCATCTTGAGGTTTAACATTTAAATGTCAACCTTTATTATCATGTTGAGATTTAACATTCAAATGTCAAACTTAATCATGATATTTACTAGTGTATTTTAGAAGATAATGTATCTTGTAATTTTATCTTTTAAAGATCAAAACTCCCACTTGCTTTTAGTAATTTAAAGATTATCTTTAAATACTTATCAAATAAAGCAACAATACAATGTTCTCTTTTGGGATATTACAAATACATATTGACAGTTCCTGACTTTACTTTGTTAATAACCTCTTCATAAGCAGTTAAACAAATTTAGAACTTCAATTTAAGACTTAATGTAATTCATCACATTCCATCATATGATGATGTCTTATTAATCTTCTAGATTGGAGTTTTATTAAATATGTCCAAGCCATACTCAATATTTTAACCTTGATAACTTTTGGAAGAAAAGAAATCATAGTCATCTTTAATCAAACAATTTAATAAGAGTTTGATTTTCCTAATTGAACATACCATAAACATTTGGTATTTCATTAGTATCAATATTGCAAGACAATCTAACAATATTTAAGATAACCATATTCGTTTTGACTTGTCTATTTACCAACTGAGTCATTTTAATGGTATAATAATATTCAAGCCAATTACATGCTTTATAACACAAGTACTTTTTACAAAGTCACTTCATGTCCATGTCTTTACAAGAAAACATAAACTGTTATAATCCCACTATACGTTATAAGTCATTTAACAATTTAATAACTTCATGTATATGTCTTAATTAAAAAACACAACAAGATAACGTCTTACTTTATTATAAGTCTTGTAACAATTAAAAGACTTTATGTTTATATCTTTACAATGAAACATAAACATGTTTAACTAAAGTAATTATGAACACCATCTTTTGGTTTCAATAGTAATTTCAAGTTAATATATTACTTCACAATAATGTAAACAACATTATTTATTCATTTATTTATGTCATTCCAAGAACACATAAATATTCAGATTGAAGCAGCATTAGATTACTTTATTAATTTATGTCATTCCATGAATTCATAAATATACAAATTAAAGTAGTCTTGATATCATATTGACACATGTTCTAATAGGTATCTAATTTAGAAACTGCAAATTCTAATAGTTCAATTACATCAATTGATCTGCTAGTAATGAAAATATGAAATTCACCTTGTTGTTGCAATCTAGTTAAGCTCTCACATAACATAAATTGTAACACCAAGTGTTTCTTGAATTAGCTTAGTATAATTCATATTAGAACATTATTCTAATTTAGAAACTGCAAATTCTCATAGTTCAATTACATCAGTTGATCTGCTAGTAATGAAATATGAAATTCACCTTGTTGTTGCAATCTAGCTAAGCTCTCACATAACATAAATTGTAACACCAAGTGTTTCTAGAATTAATATTAGAACATTATTCTCTTACCTTGTAGTCAAGAGAATCCATTAAATCATATCTTTATGAGTTGTTTCTTGCACACATTAAAGATAACATTTCTCCCACTTGTGCATGGAACAACCTCATATAGTTGATAAACAACATGCCATGCATTTGTTTATGTGTTCAATATGATTGTGTCATAGATTTTAGCATAACAAGTATATGTAAAACAACAATGTCTAGTAAGGAAACGTACAAGACTATCCTTAAAAGTATGAGTGTCTACACTTGGAAAGTAATTATCTTTAGCTACCAAGATGTCAAAGCTTGTAACTCCAACTGAATTAAAGATCATTACAATAATTCCTTATTCAGTGATAAGTACACAATACTCCCACTGAATTTGACAACAATGTAAATGTTTCCTATCCAGTGAAAGAAAATAGTGTGCTTTTAACTTTCCTACACCTTTGAATGTCCATACGTAACAATTACTTATGCATTAAAAGGTGTATTCTACTACGTAAATGATGGACTATCCACCAAATGCTATTAACTTGAAAAATTGGCATGCAATTTCTTCCTTAATAGGCCTACCATCCTACAATGTATGTAGCACCTTTAAAATAGTTAAAACAACTAGTTTGTTTTTTAAACATTTTGCGGTAATTAGTCTAGCTTCTAATTATAATAACTCATAAAATGTCATACATAATTTTCTGTTAACCAAATATCATATTTGTTACTAAGAATTTAATCACCGAATGAGGATGATGAAATCCCTATGAAAAATGTACGCAATTTTCTTAACTATTAAAAATTTGCTATGAGTTATATTAGAATTTAGACATATCTAATATTTCTATTATCCTTTCTCATTCATGAAAAGGAATAGGATTGTGTCTCACTCTTCCTTCATAGAAAGGAGACTTTTTGTCTTTTAAGTAAATATTTCTTAATCAAACATTTGTTTGAAAACAGAACTAGATTAATTTACCAAAGCCCAAATACGTTTACGGTTTGAACGTTGCATTAATACATTAAAACGAATTACAAAATTCAATTTCAGTATTTTCGATAATTAGATCTTTAAGAAAATAAAATACCCATTGGTAAATATTCATATAAACCATAGATTTTCTTAAAGCTAGGATCCTAATTGACATAGTACCATTACATCAGTTGATCTGCTAGTAATGATAGTATTCAACAAGGTAATTGTCGAACAATAATTGCCAATATCATATTGCAATTCCTAGATTTATGGGATTTACAATCACAAAACTTTTGTAATGTAAGCATGTTTGATCCCCATCTTAATGCCTTGAGTCCAAGATCTCACTTCCTACTCAATTTAAGTCGTCTAACTTAAAAACTGCAAACTCATAAATCCATCACATCAGTTAATCTGCTAGCAATGAATTTATGAAATTTACCTCTCCATTGCAATCTCACCAAGTTCTCACATGACGTAAATTACAACTTCAAGTGTTCTTAATTAGTTGGCATTCGACTTAATTTTATAAGGGTATTAAATTTTGACGTGTAATCAAAATAATGTATGAAGAAGCATGCATACAACTTCATAACATTGGTTTTTCAAAACATTTTTATTACCAATTTGCCAAGAGTAAAATAACAAAGTTTTGATTGAGGTATCGGGTTCACCAATTAAAGAATTACCAACAATTATCATCCACTATATCGTACTTTTGCATAAGCCCTAAGGCTTAGTGTTTCGGATAATCATTGTGGAATTGTGGTTAATTCACCCTTAAGATGACAGTGCACGTAATATAGTGATATAGGTAAGTCTAGAGTCGGCAACCAAGCAATTGTAGAGAACCGGTAGGTGCATGAGCTTTAAAACCCCCTCTCTACACTATGTACAAAAACATCAATCAACCAATCCTTTGAAATTTACTCTTAAAACCAAAACAATTTCGCCATTTATTTAGTCCGTATTATTTTTCTATTCAAAAAATTACCCTTTTCGTTTATAAACATGTCTAACATAATAATAAACAAAAACAAGTAATATAAAATAAAAAATAAAACAACTAAATAAACATATGCATAACATAACAATTAAATATGTATAAAACATGTAGCCACATGCAAATCTTATTCAATAGTCCTATTAATAATCAAATCTAGGTGTATAACGTATTTATTCAATTAAGGCTTTCTTCTTCTAGGAAAAAGAGCCACATGCATCGATAAATCGATTGCGTAAGCTAAAACTAAACCAATACCACATAGCACATAATTGATTACTTAATATTGGAGTCTTTCTCAATTCGACATCTATTAATAAATTTACATGTTTCGATATAACTTAACAATTAAGATATATTTATATTTCCAATTTAAACCATTTAAATTATCACACAATAAAATCCATGCAAATATGCACTTTTTCATGGATTAAGCTTAACAATTAACATATTGCACCAAGATCGTTTACTAAAACGCATAACAAATTACATGGCATCCTAGGGTTTCTAATCATATTAAAAAATCAAAACCAAAACCCTAAAACCCTTTAAGGTCTAAATCGACCCATAAAAAAATTAGGGTTAGGAATCTAAAAAACCCTAAAAACATGTAACTAAACGAATCAAGATCCAATTTTTATGCGTTTCGATAATTAATTACACATTATAACGGCTCTGATACCACTGTTGGAATTATGATATCATGACATTCATATATTATAAACCAAACACATCAAGTGAGCATAGCGGAAGCAATTATAACAAGATCATATAACATGTAATTAATTAATCAAATATAAATAATAAACATACCTTTGTGATTCTAGCCCGAACAAGAATCAATTGCAATCTTCAAATCAAGAACCCTAATTAGGGTTTATGTGGATTATAAGAATTACCCCTTACCTCTTTTGTAATTCAATCCAAGAATCAAACAATAGTGTGTTTGAATCACGTTCTTGTACACACGTACTAATTCAAGAAAAAGTTTATGCAAGTAAATTAAACACAAAACTTATTTGATCTTATGAAAATCGAATCCCTTAGGGATTGTTTTGGATGGATCGATTTAAGACAAAGAGAAGGAGAGAAAACACCAAGATGTGTGTGTACAAGTTATGAGAAAATAATACATCTTGGGTTTGTATATATACTAATTGAAACTTGGAGCTCAAGGCACAAAGGAGGTGGAAACCCTCCCTTGGCCGATCGGTTATACATCCCTCCAAGGGATTCCGGAACCTTCCCTTGTTTCCAAGTTTTTCTTAGTATTACTTTCCTAATCTTCGTTTAATAGTCCATTAGTCATTAATCATTAAATACTAATTACTATTATTTATTTTGTGTTTAATAATTAATTATAACACTTTGTAAATAATTATTTCTTTTTCTCTTCATACGTATTGTGTGCAATCCCGTGATCTCGAGTTCGATCCTAACATACGACTACTAAAATAATGTCCATAATCTAACACGGAAAAGGGCTTATTGCTCGTGATATGGGGTTCCGGAACACTGCTGGACCAGCCAAGCATCAGGCTGTAGCACTAATGTCGACAGCAGACCAGTCAACATTCTATCATTGTCGCATTGATGCTTACCAAGACAGTCTTTATACACATTCAAACCGCCAATTTTATAGAGAAGTCAACATCTACGGCACAATAGATTTCATTTTTGGCAATTCAGCTGTTGTTATTTGATTGGTCCCAAACGGTCAACTAAGTTGAACAGGTGATGGTCAACCAAGTCAAACGTCTAAAACCAACTAACTAAGAAGTACAGTGTATTCCCGGGTCGTTATGTCCAAGCGAGGTAAGCAATTGTATTTAAAACGTTTAAAGTGATCGGGTGATTTAACAGGAGGATCAGGAAATTGATTATTATGATTAAACTACGAGATTATGATTGAGAATAGCTTAGAAACATTATTGGAACAATTACTGATAATCAGATAATCTAGAAACGTAAGTTAAACCTAAAATGCGCGTTTGAATTTAAAATAAACGCGAACGCGCAAAATAAAAAGTGAAACGTGAGCAAATGAAGTCCTACGAATGTGAAAATTATATTTTTACAATCCTAATGACTTAAGAAAATTTTTGGAAAATTAAAATTATTTTTACAACTATTTAATTAATTACTATTAATTAATTACTTATTACTAATTACTAATTACTTTTTAATTAACTAAATTACACTAATTATTAATTAATTATGAAAATTAACTAGAAAAATAAAAATTAAATTTAGAAAAATCTAAAATATTATAAAACTAATTTTAAAACAGAAAACCTAATTTTTCTACTTTTTAATTATTAATTATTAATTAAAACTAATTATTTAATTAATTTAAATTAAATTTAATTATAAATAATACTAAATGACATAGGAAAAATCTGAAAAAATTCCTAAAATTATTTTAACTAAAAAGGAACCTAAGAAAAATTTAAAAATGAGAATTGCTTATAAATAAGCAGAAAAATAAGCCAAAGGGCTTAAATAGAAGCTATCACTTTATTTATTTTTGTCTTTTTCCAATTTTTCTTTTACACAACTAATTTATAACTAAAAATAAGCACTTTTTGTAAAGGTACTTTTTATGAAACTCAGGAATAAGTTGTGTGCATACAAATAAGCCAAACAGTGAGCTTATAGCTTGATTGTGAGGTTTTAAGCTCCAATAAGCTTTGTAAAAAGCTGCACAGGGTGCTCAGACCAAAGAATAAGCTACTAACAACTTATGTGTGCTTGGAAGAAGCTAAAATGACAAGAATATTCAACTTAATAAGCCAAATAGCCAAATAAGCAATTCCAAATCCAATTCAGACCAAACAAGCCAAATGGCTTAATTGCAGCCCTTGGTGGGGCCCACAAGGGTGATCAAGAATTCAAAAAGGAACTTGATTTGAAAAATAGGCCAAGTCAGCTCTCCAATGAACCAATAAGCAGAGCTTATGGTTTACTGAGGAGCTTTGGGTGAGCTTGTGAAGTGGCTTGGGCACAACTGAACCAGTGAATTGGTTCAGTGAGGCATTGGAGTTCACAAGCCAAAGGCTTACTTCAAAAAGCTCACAACTCAGACATATTAGTTATCCAAGTTTGTATGATCACAATTCCACTCAAACAAACTGTAATTAAAAGTTTAATAAGCTTAAGCAAGTGTGATTGATCAACAGATTAAAGACTATGAGTGACAGTCAAACTTGGAATAAGCAACTTGATTAAATAAGCACCTAAAGCTCAAAAACTTAAGCAAACTCAACTACTACAAGCTTATACAATTAAAAACCAACTCTGAACCATACTATTAAGCTAGCTTCACACAAAGATAAAGAGATTAACAATCTTAAATCATAGTTTGCTGATGCAATCAGTGAGCCTGGCCAAATTTTGGGTAAGTTTGGGGTAAAGTTAAGCATTCAAATAAGCAAACAAAGAGAAATTGAGTATACAACTGACAAGGCACCCTCAGTGGCTATCCAAAACATAAATAATCAAGCAAAATGATCAATTATTGAACAAGATGAGACCATATGAAGACTTGGTGAAACTGGGTGAGCAGGGGAGGCAAAAACTCAACAGGTCACATATGAGGCCATAATTTTATGAGCAAACAAGTTTCAATATTCAAATTTTTGGTTGATTCAGACTCACAAGCTACCAATAAGTATAAATCAACAAGAATTTTCAATCTCTAATCTCTTTTAACCCCTACAATTGACTCATAAAATCATTCCATTTTGACAGACATGGTTTTTGACTTTTGCAAATTGTGAACACTTCTTTGACTTTGGTGAATCTTTGTTGATCCCAAGTGATTGAGTTTGAGGTAATAAGCTAAAATGAGACTAATTAAATCTAGTTTAACAACTATATAACAGATTTGCAAAATTACTAAGCCTACAATTTAAACTGTGACTGCCAACATGAGATTCAAGGGTAATTTGACTTTTTAATGAATGAGCTAAAGGTTTTATGATTCCTCAATCCTATATTAACCTAAGGTGAGCTATTACAACTAAATGTAATGCAAACAACAAGCTGGAACTCAGTGGACAACCATGAGCCAAACACTCCTTTATGGACAGTTTGATGAGATTTTCTAAGCAAATGATGAATTAAAACCTTAACACTGATTCAAAATACTCCTTATCAATAAACAAGACTTTATTAGCATAAAACAACAACAATAGAACCTTGGAACTCAGAAATGACTAAAATCATATTTTGACTGTGAAAATGCAATTCTTAGCACAAGGTCAATTCAATGAACAAGCAACCTATATTATACTATATTATGATTAACTAACACTAAATAAGCACAAAGATACAAAGCCAAGAACTTAAGGCTTGCTCTACAGTAAAATGCAAAAATGATAGAGAGTGCTTACAAAAGCTTTCCTGCATAGAACAAGGGTACCAAATCAGTCACAACACACTCCTAACACCCCGCATGGGGTTCTAAACCAGAGCCATCCATGATTCACTCTGCTCCTTGCATTTATTTTGATATTTTCTTTATATATTTATTTTTTTCTTTTTTTTCTTTCTTAATATTTTTGATTAAACTGACATGGAACTAAGAATGGAATTTCTGAACTTAAAAACTTATATTAAATAAGAGTAACAAGTTACAATACTGAAAGTTGGAAAATTACAATAACTTTTAAAAATGACTGAATTAAAACTAAAAATGACTAACTGCTGCTCCCAGGCCTCTCTTTCCTTTTATAGCTCAATATTAGGGTTCCTGGAGGTTCCCTTGTCTTTTCCCAGCTTCTACCTTGACCATAGGATCAATAGGATTCAATCTTGGCCCTTTATTCATTTTGGCGCCAAAACCATACTTGGCGTTTTCTTTGATAATTGAAGCCAGAGGGTCGAATTTGGAGGCTTGTGGTTGTTTGATTAGGCAAGGGGAGGAGGGGGGTTGAGTATTGCAGGAGGGTAACAGGCTAGGGTTTATGATTGGGGGGGGGGTCATTTAAGCCCGAATCCGAATTTATTTGATCAAATATTGCCCTAAATCGTTCCTTTTGTGATTTTAGGTACTTGGAGAGTGAATTCTGGAAAAGAAGCCATTTTGGACGTTTTTGGAGCATAAAAGTGAAGAAAACGGCAAAGTCTCAATTTTCCATGCTGGAACAGTACATGAAGGCGTCAAGAGTAAATGCATGACGGCGTCAAACCTCAATAATAAAAATCCGTAGTTGATGAAGGCGTCAAGAGTAATCTCATGACGGCGTCAAACCCCAAGAATTAAAATCCGTAGCTCATGACGGCGTCACGCATGCCGTCAGAAGTAGATCAAGGCCGTCCGAGGAAGTATTGGGCAGCGAGATGACGGCGTCACACCTTTGTTCTTGACGCCGTCACCCCGATTTTCCTATATATAGTTTTCTAGTTTTTCACAAAAAAAGGAGAAGTTTTGGAGAAACCCTAAAGATAATTTTGGTGCAACTTTTACAGGTTTTTCAAGGGTTCCAAACCCTTGATACCTTGCATTGTAATTGAGATAAGTGTTCTTCTAATTCAATCAATATGTCTATGTGTTGGTTGTCTATATCTTGTTCTTGTCTCAATTCCATTATGCTAGGCTAGATCTCCTTTGTGTTTACTTAGATCTAATGAAACCTAGATATTGATTATGTGTTGATTACTTGTTTATTCTTGTCTTGGATGAATGATTTTATATGTTAGGCTTAAGAAAACTGGCAGATCTCCAAATGGTAACATGCTTGAACGTCTTAAGAAACATGAACCGAGGCGTACTAGGTCTTTATTGGTTGTATTTAATGCATGAGCCACTGTTTACAATCCCTATAGTTGTGCTGGGCATGGTGTAGGAGGAGATAAGAGCTCATAGAATTGGGGAGTTATGTATGCCACCCCATGAATGGTATTAAGGAATACGATCCGTCATCCATACAATTATAACAAGTAATTAACGTGTAAAAGATATCTAGGGAGTAGTGAAATCTAAGTAAACACATTTTCTCCAATTACTGCTCACAACCTTAGTTTAATTAGTTTATTTTCATTTTTAGTAATTTATTTTGATTGCATCTTAGTATTGGGTTAGTTGAATAGCAACTAATTCCGCCCACTCTTCCAAAAACCGATATTTTAATTGCTTTCTAAAAAATATAAAAACACAAAAATAATCATCCCTCACCCTTAGAACTAGTAATTAGGCTTTCTAATCCTAGCGACACTATTCCTAAGCTGAACGATCAATCCCCCGGTACTTGTCACTATACTATACTACAACGATCAGGTACACTGCCTGGTGGGGGTTGTAAGCTTCTCGAGATCCCTCGAGAAGTAAAGCCTGTTGCGATTCCCACGCATCAGAAGAACAAAGGATAACGCTGAGAGTTGACAACATTTTAGCAATAACACTTGTCAAGAACCCAGTTTTTCATGGAAGAAGCAAGCACATCGACATTCACTATCATTTCATTCGTGAATGCATAGAGAATGGTCATATCAATGTGGAACACGTCAATGGAGAATTACAAAGAGCAGATATCTTAACAAAAGCTTTATCAAGACTAAAGTTCGTGACTATGCGACAAATGCTAGGAGTTCAAGATTTAGGACGAAGCAACGATCAAGATTAAAGAGGAGAATGTGAACCAAATAATCTCAACATTGCTTCTCAATGAAACTCGAAGGACCAAAGACGTTAGTTAGTTAATAACCGCCAAGCGGTTAAAGTTAGTTATTATAGTTGGTAGTTATTTATTTATTTTCGGTTAGGAACCGAATGGACACAATGTTTGGGTCATACCCATTCGAACAGGCACAAGGAAAGGGACACACCCTTTTGTACACTATATATATGTATAAACATGTATCGTTGTAACAGTTAGACGAAATAAAGTTAATCAGTATCATTTGCAATTTCATATTCGACTCACTTTGGGACTAACACTCTTGTACTTTTTACAATGTGGATGCAACACGTACAAAACAAAACAATATATATACTATATACGAAAGGTGATTTTTGCGTAAATTTTTATCATCACAGATCAACTTGTATCACCGATGTTAGAAATAATTTTTTCTGACAAAATAGGCAAATAATCTTTCATCCTAAAACAGATCTACTCCATCGTAGAGCAAGGAAAACTTTTAATCCGCACAAGGAATTGAAACTGATAACATATACATTCTAAAGCAATTAAGCAAACCAGCAAAACTTTCTATTACTCAGTTAATAATACAACAATCATATATCAAAAAACTTAATGTCCAAATATAGCGACATCTTTTCCTTTAAATCCCTTTTTATTGTGAGACTTTGGAAATCTTCTACATCTGGAATTTTGATCTTCGACCAGCAGCTTAATTGATATTTCTCGGATTCAGTTACACCTTGACATGTTGGACAAAGGATTGAGTTACCATCAAAATCACGGTTTGGTGAGTTGAGCCAGTAATCAGTGCCAATTTGTTATTTCTCTTAGTTTGGACCAACGTGAGGATACCATATCAGTTCAGATGACTCTACTACATCTTGGTCAAATTTTATGACAAGTAGTTAGGTAAGATTTGTGTGCATAAAGTCTTCTTATTAGTTACGCCAGATTTCATATGCTGAAAATTTATGGCCTTTTAAGTCTTAATTAAACTGGCATTCCGACTTCACATGTTCTCAAGACTGCTTCACATCGCAATTACTCATCAACCATATGCTGTAGAGAAAAGCTTCCCAACGAGATGCACAAAAGGAGTCATCAATGGTCCCCAAACACCTTTTCTAGTAGCCACCATGCTTATATCTCACATCATCATGTTGCGAGATCTCCTTAAATTTATGATCAGATAAATTATAAGAAATTAAAGAAGTACTTCATATATAGTGTTAATACAAATATCGCCTAAAAACGTTATTTATATTTTACGATCTTTGCTAAGTTTTGTTAATGACAAAGTATGAACTTTAGCTAAGAGTAAATCATCACTTTAAGTGTTTAAGTCTTGTTTAACTAAGGTTCACATTTCCTTTTAAACTAAACATTGTTTTTATTTCTTAAATTAGAAAGTGTCTTGTCATATCATATTTATTTCTTTAAATAGAATTGTCACATCACACTTATGGCAAGTTTTATCAATATGCATTTATGTGTTTGACTAACTTTGTAGTGACTTGCAAGTTTGGTGTTTGACTAGTGTAATGTGATGTGACATTGTTTGGTTGCTAGGAGTTATGAGACAAGACCTTGTTTGGTTTGAAGAGTTATTGCAAAAACCTACTGCAGACCCGGCGGTACCCTGGGGGTACACGGGCGAAACCCAAATGAGGGTTCCGCCTGATCCGCCAAGCATGCAGTAGTGTTTGCTATAAATACCAAACCATTTGTTAGTTTTGTGCAACACTTTAGGATATATATTCACATACTCTCTCAACTAACTCAGTAACCTTTTGATTTGTGATTCTCTTATGTAGCAAGGGACTTCACAAGATCATTCAAGAAGTTACAAGCTTCAACTCTAAAGTTGCAAGTCTTGGTAGCTTGGTCATGTATAAGCTTTGGTAGTTTATACTTCATGTGTGTCATGTATATAGAAGTAAGTGGTTAGTATTTTAGGCCTCAAAATACATAGTGTGTCGGGAGTTGTTGTACCCTTGTAAAAGAACTAACGGGAGTGGTTGTACCCTTGGTAAAGAACTCGACATCTAGCTTAGTGTCGGTAAAAGTGTAAGCGACGAACGGGAGTGGTTGTACCCTTGTAAAAGAACTCGACATCTAGCTTAGTGTCGGTAAAAGTGTAAGCGACGTTGTAAAGGTTTTCTCCGCCGGTGAAAGGAGCTTGTTGATTAGTGCTTATAACTCTCGAGTTGGAAACTCGGGGTGTGGATGTAGGGCAAGGAAAAAGAGTCCTTGTAGCCGAACCACGATAAACAATCGTGTTGTGGTTTGATCGTTTCTTTCCTTATCTTTGCTTATTACATGTTGTTCTTTTGTTGACATAGCTAGTTACTTATAAAGGTTCTCAAAGAACTAAACAAGTAAAGATGTGTTTATATCTTCAAACAAAAGTAAAGGTTTTCAAAGAACTAAACTAGCAAAGTTAGGATCATCACAAGCAAAGCTTTTCAAAGTTTGAAACTAGTTAAGTTAGAATTGTTATTCACATGAAAAGCTTTTCAAAGAATCAAACGTATAACATTGTACTTATATCTTTAAGCAAACGTAAATGTTGTTAAAGATATTTAAGCTAAATAAGAATTGAAAAAGCGGTAAACTATTCAACCCCCCTTGTAGTTTTCCACAATTGGCATCAGGAGCTACGTTACTCAAGATCTTTAAAATAGAATGTATTTTAAAACTTAGATCGATCCATGGATTTTGAAAATCTCAAAGAAGGGCAACCTATTAAAAACCAACCGCTATTTGAAAAAGAAAACTTACTTGAATGGAAAAGTAATTTTGAAAACTATGTAAAATCAATTGATCAAGATCTTTGGCATATTATTTCTTTTGGTAATTTCAAACCAAAGAAAACAAGTTTTTGAAAACCAAGATAACTATCTTAAACTTGATAAAAATACTAAAGCTAAAACAATGCTTTACAAAGCTTTAGTACCAAATATGAAAGAATGTATTTTTGTCAAAAGGCCAATGATGTTTGAAAAATATGGTAAACTTTCATCAAGGAATATGTCAAGTCAAAGATGATCAATTTAATCTTACATACGAATTAGAAGTTTTAGAAAAACTAATTGATAGACACTTAGTAGAAGTTAATACATGTGCTACTAGTTTAAATGTTTTAAATGAAGGTACCAGTGAAGATGAGTACGTGTGTTTTGTTGAACCTGCTTGCGTATCTTGGAATGTAATGGATGTTGACGAAGACAATGATCCGGTAGTTTATTGTCAACTTATTGATACAACAAGCAAGGTGTAAGTAAAGGTGATTACTCGTGTCAAGCTCGTAGTTGTCTTGCTTGCGATTCATGGAATAACTCGGATGAAGATGAAGTCAATCATCCGGTTTGTGATTCCATACTAGATAAAACATCAAGCAAGGTACTCTTTGAAACCAAACTCTTTTGCTGTGATTAATTTATCCTAGAGTTTTCTAAACTAGAAAATGAGTCTAAACATTTGTGCAACATGGACCTAAAAGCTATCTTCAAGAATGAGTCTTTAAAATCTCTTAAGAATATCTTTGAAAAGGAAATCTTATTGGAAGATAAAATGTCTAGAATTAAGAGTAATGTTGAAATTAATCTAGAATGTAAATTATGTCTAGATTATAAACATGAGATTAAAATGCAAAATGAGAAAGGAGAAATTATTAGTTAAATTTGATGAAAGCTCAAAATCTCTTGAAAGATTGTTGAAGAGTCAAAGGTTGTTTAAAAATAAAACCGGATTAGGATTTAACTCAAAAGCACCATTAACTAATAAAACAAAGCAAGTAAAATTTGTCTAACCTAGAAGAGAGATTTAGAGATAATTCTATCTCTAATAGAAACTCATGATAAAAGAATTAAGATTATCATACTCTATGCTTTTATATGATTGTCTAACCTTCTTGGATACATGAGTTATTGAGTTTCAAAGCATGTCGTCAAACCAAGTTTTTTACGCTTAATGCTTATCCGCTTGATAGCATCTCTATGCAAGTTAAAAGGTACGCATTACTTAAACTTGACTTTGGTTATATCTTGTCTATAGCGTTATGTGCTCAAATATGTGTTATTTGTAATACTCTAGGGTGTCTACCTGCTATTTGTAAATAACTAAGATTAGATTCTATACAACAAGGAATTTAGTCTTTAGTACTAGTAGGAGATATAAGGTGTTTTGGTTATTTAACCATCAAGAGATAAACACGAAAAACTCTTGAGTATGTCTCACTCAACTCTTGCTTACAAGTGAGCTAACTAAGAATTTCCTAAGTGTTCAAATGTCTAACACTTTTGTGATGCTTGCAAAACAAACCTTTGTTAAATAACATTCTCAAACACCATACTTTGAGTCTTAAATTGTGTCTTTCTTCAATCACTCCTTTATGATAATCTCACATAAAACACACAAGGTAAAATAAATCACATTAGCATATATTAGGATGTGTGAAAGAAAATAAGTTTTCAACATCTAGGATTTACACATCAAATGTGACACATAGTCTAATGATGTTGTACCTCTTGGACTTTTTAAAAATAAATAGAGTTCATAGTGTCTTAAGTAAGAAAACCTAAAGAGTCGAGGAGTCGTTGAATATGACATTTAACGAGTGATCTCCTCCTTCTATGATATCATCTTTGGTAGATAATAACTTAGTCGAAAGTCCAATGATGGCAAGACAAGCATGGAGTAAAAGTACAAAACAACATCTTCTCACCTTGAGTTAAACATTAAATCAAGTAAAATTGACATAAGTTATAAAACTTGATTTATAGATCATTAGTTGTGTCTAAACAAATTCAACAAAAACAATTTTTGGAATTTAGAATAAAACAAATAGTGAAACGAAGTTGATATTTCAAAGTAATCAAGTGAGTATAGTGTCAATATTTGAAAGACCTTTTGATAATAAAAGCAAGCCACAAAAGCAAGGGATTTTAACTTAAAGACATTCCTAGTTGCTCTCTTGTTCTCAATGGTTAAGTTATTGATGACCTATCATGAATGAGATTAGTAAATCCGTAGGTAAAACTAAACGTAGAGAAATGTTTGGAAGACTACTTGTTCTCATAACATTTAGATTCAACATTATGTTTAGCTTTTGTCTATGTGCTCGTGTTAACGAAGATCCTTAAACAACTCGTTAGTTGAGCCTAGTTGGATACATCATAAGGTACTACACAACTAGGATTATGGTCTCCCAAAAGAACGGGAATAGAAACCATAGTGTATGCCAAATGGAATTATGTCGGTAATAAGTTGATAAGAAAAGCACAAGTGGTACTTGCACTTTTATACTTACTTACCCAATGATTCTCCAAAACGCGTAAGATTCTCAAATTAAGTATCGGATGGAGAAGCACATCAACAAGCTCCGCTTGAACAAGCAAACTCGCATCAACAACGGAATTCATCTCATCAACGTTGTAATCCCTTCAACAAAGGAAGCGTCAACTTCAGCGACAATTCAATTCATTATGTTCCTAATAGACATATTTGTGATCCATCATCATCGCCTTGGTAAGATTGTTCATTGAGGAACGTCTTATCTAAGAAAGTCTTCTACGTTAACTATTTCATCAACGCGTTAACAAATTCTCTTGAAAGTGAAGCATTCATAATTCCTAGGCTTAGTCAAAGACTCATAAGACCTAAAACATTAAGGTTTGAACGTTAGGATAAAACCATAAAAATCAAGACAAATTATTTTTTAAGTTTCTCCCTGCAGAACCCACGGCACCTTCAGACCATACGGGCGGAACCCATTTTTTGGTTCCGCCTGGTCCGCCAAACCTCAGAATGTATTATTTGTTATTTCAAAACCAAACACCCTCTTAAATCTTAACAAAAACTTTCAAACAACATCACCCTCTCTAAAACACATATCCTCACGAATTTTAGGGCTTCTAATCCAATCTCTTCCAATCCAACTAACTTTGTAAGTATTCTAATCACAATTGCATTTTTAATTTAATTATAACATTCTTGCTTACAATCATTAACTAGAATCTTAGGGCTTTTGCATAAAACTTCATGATTCTTGAAAAACTTGGTGGCTAATCAATTATGTATTTCATTAGTTAAGAAATGTATCTTCTCATTGTTACTTTGATTTACCAAACACACCAAGTGCATTATTTTTCTAATTGCAACATGATTCATCACCACATTGTTAAAACAAATGAAAAACATCATTTAAACATCACTTGCATACTATCTCTTGAATGCTAAAGGGGATACATAACTAATATGTATTTTCGGGTACATTCAATCGAAGACACATTCAATTAGGAGAGTGTTGGTTATCTTTTGTTTTCACAACAAAATTTGCATAACAAAACAATTTAGGAATCAAAATGAGTCAAGATAACCATGTCTTCACATTGTCTTGCATATAGGAATATATTAGAACATCCTCGTTGTTAAAAGTCATTAACATACAATTTTATGTTTTCTAGGAATCAACATGCCTCCCGCAAACAAATCCGATCACAAAGAAACCCTTAAATACATGCCCAAACACCATATGACCAAAGGTCTCAACTCGGTTCAAGTAGAAACCTTTAAGGCATTAGAAAAACACTATGTTCACAAAGGTAGAACCATTGATCCATCCTTTCTAGAAGGAACATCTATTTGCCAAAACTTTGCCGCAATTCACTTTGATTGTCTCCTTGATTTAGATGAGCCAATTTGTCCTAGGTTCATTTTGGAATTTTATGCAACCGTAAACCTTTCCTCATGTGCTGGTGGTAGGATATCATTAAACTTCACAACAAATCAAATATCACATGACATTGATTTAAAAGATTTAGCTATAATTCTTGGTGTACCAAATGAGGGAACTTGTCTCTACACGGATAAGTGGCTCATTTCAACTCTTGATTCTATTGATCGTTTTTATCCATACGATACACCTCTTGCTAGTAAAGAAACCATTAAGGTACACCTCTTTGTTAGAACCTCTACCACTAGGGTGAATCGTTCGGGGAACATTGTAGACAAGGATCCTTTTGGCATGGAGCTCAATGAGCTTAAACCACAATTTAAGAAGTGAGAAGAAATTCTTAGGGCTAACGTCATAAGTACCATAGGAAATAGAGATCACATCAACGCATGCCTATGCTACATGCTATATAGCATTTCCACCGGTCAACCCTTCAACTTAGCCTACTACCTTGCCAAAAGAATGGCCGACATATCCTTAGTTGGAACAACCGCTCTTCCCTATGGCATGTTTCTTACCCGCCTCTTTAGAGCAATCTCACCCATTTCTCCTAACGAAGATGGAATACGTCTTGACTATTTTCTTGTTCCTCACACCTTCGTTCCCCTAAGTGATAAACGTGTTTACAAAAATAAGGGCAAACGTACTCGATCACCTACACCATCACCATCATCATCATCCGGAATGAGCGAAGATGATAAACTTCCCAACTCTAAGTTACCTCCTTTAGAATACCTTCAAGCTCTCCCCATCATTGAAAATGCTTCCGAAGAATTCAAGCAAACCAAAGGAATGTTCAAGTGTTTTGGAGGGTACCTAAACAAACTCAAAAAGAAGATAGACCGGTTGTGAGAAGATTAAGGAGCGTTTGGCATAAGAATGCTTTAGAATCGTCTTTGTGTTAAAACTACGTGAATTATGTGTTTTTCACTTTCATGGTTTATTATGTTTGTTGGATTATGTTTGTATGAACTTTTATGCATAATGAAAATGTTTAAGGTGTTTGTCATCTTTTCTATGCTTATGGGAATTCTTACTAAGTATAGTGAAATCCTCGACCTCAAGGTCATAGTCCCATGATATGTATGTTTACATGTCAAATTTTTGCATTGCCTAACCAGTAATACCTTATCTCTTTGATTTTAGGAGTTTTCGAAAATTTTGAAAATCGTCTCGCGGGTCAAAAACGCGGACTGCCTAATTTTTTACCCCTGGCGGATCTGGCGGTACCCAAAATTGGGGTCCGCCAGTGTGTTTTCTGGGAATTCCAGAAATGGCCCAACGGACCAGGCGGTACCCTCAAATGGGTTCCGCCAGTGTCTTCTGAGGGATCCGCCAGACACCTGCAGAAATTTTTTCCATTTTTCTTAAGTCCAAAACTTGTAATGTGTCCAGACCATTATCCTAAGTGAGAAACATCTTCAATTAACTTCAATAACCATATTAGAACTACCTTCACTCACTAAAACAATTAGGAAGACACTTCCCTCCAAAAATTCAAATTCAAACATAACCAACCCAAGGAACCCTTTCAAAGGATCCTTCAAAACCATTGAAACATTTTTCAACCAAATCACATCCCATGATCACAAAGCATTGAGTGCTTTTGTTGGTCTTTCACTCCACCTCATTCTATTGGAATGACATGCATTGATTTGACAAATTCATGAAATTTTTGAAAATCATTTGAAACCTCAATCCTTGAATGGTAGAACATTAAATCCAAACACTCTATTCAACATCTTCTTCATCCTATAAATTTGAAAGTTGGCAACAATTCAAATCACACCATCACCATCAAAACTTCTTCTCTCAAAACATCAAAACCACACCTTTGAAAATGACCAAATCTAACACATCATCCGAGTCATCAAAATCCCTTTCAAGAATCAATAGGATTAGTGTTAAACCTTGTTGTTTTAACAAAACCGTCAAGTCAAGCTCATCTTCTTCAAGTGATGCTTCGCTTAACATTTCTTCACCTATCCAAGATTACCTAAATCTTACTACCTCAACTACACCCTCAACACATTGTAATACCAATGTGATCACCATTCAAGATTTGCTTAATCTTGCTACTCCACCACCTTCTCCACCACTTTGCAACTCAAACCTAACAATTAACCCATCATCAACTAAACCTTTGAGTGAGTCAACTCCATCTTCTCGACAAGCTTTTAAATCAAAAACTCCTTCACCTCAATCACCAACACCTACACCAATGGAACTTTTCCATACACCACCAACATCACCAACACCCAATTTGGAAACTTTTGATGATCTATCATCAACACCACCATCCTTCTCACTTTTTGATACCATTGCTCAAATGGAAACCCAACAACAACCTAGTGAGCAACTTAATGATGAACCCCATTACCCATCTACGGTAGAACGGTTGGCTTACCGTTATGCTAGACCATCCATTTTTCAAATGATCAAGGTCATACCCACTCACATTCATTTGTGTTTCATCCAATTTACAAAGACCTTCATGGCAATCCTATCGGCGAACCAAGTTTCCGCCATTTTGTTCAAAACCAACAACCACCACTACAACAACAACCATCACCACAAGAACCTTCCCAACATCTTGAGTCTCTACTTTCTTCTTATAAGAAAATAGAAGCATCCATGTGGGAAAAACCTCCAAACATCAATGAGGAAATAAACACTCATTTAAACCACCTCAATGCCTTCAAACGAATGGTTGATTCTCAAATCAATCATGTTATGGAATTCAATACGACATTAAATTCAACAAATGAAGGAAGCAAATACACCTCACAACCATCCACATTTTCTCCTTCAAGTTCAACCCATCCACCACCAACAAATCAAACCTCTCTTCCACCAAACTTTCCCCGCCATGATTGCGGACATTGCGAAAGAACCGCTCGCATTAGTGAAAGGTGTCGAACGGAACTTCGTGAGTTAACCGAAGAAATGAGGTTTATTCTAAACCACATTTTGGACCGTCTCCAATCCTTGTCTCATCCACCACAACCTTAGAGTCTCCAAAATGAAACAAAACCGTTTCTCTTGGAAAATGTCTCCCATTTTAACCAACAAACCAAAACCTCCTCACCCTTCAAAATAAAACCCGCTACAACCCTCTAACCAACATTTTTATCCTAAAACAACCTTACCCCTGTTTTTGGAAAATGTTTCTCATTAAGGAAAATGATGATTTCCTTGTAGCTTTTTATACTCTTAGTTCATTTTTAGTTTTTTTTTCTTTGTTTCTTAAAAAGTAGGATGTTGTAATCTTAATTATGTGTCTTTGACTCTCTAAGAGTCAAAATTTTACATTAAATGAAGATTAATTCTACAACAAGGTTTGCATTGTTTAAATGACCATTTAGTTATGATGAGTGAACTACACCTTTATATGGTACCATACATAAATCTTGTGTTTTAGAAACTAACCTCTATTTTTGTAGGTTCATTATCCATGTTTTCCTTCCTTGAAACTCCATTTAGGGGAGTAATATTCAAGGGGGAGCATGAGTATTGCATTATTCCGCTTCACAACTCTAAGTTGTGTTTTAGACATGAAATACCTTCATGACTTATCTTGTGCGGAAACTAACGTTTCTTTTGTAGGTTCAAAATCCATGTCTCCTCTCTTGGCACTCCATTTAGGGGGAGTATCAACCAAGGGGGAGCATGGCCATTATTCCGCTTCACTACTCTACTTTTTGTTTCGACAAAAAGGGGGAGAATTTATATTAAACTTGTTCTACTTTTAATATTTCCACTTCGCTAACTCTTTGCAAAAACAAGTTTTAATACTAACTTTATAAGACTTAACACTAAATCTTATGGCTTACTTTTAAATAAAGTTTATGTTTTGTCATCAACAAAAAGGGGGAGATTGTTAATACAAATATCGCCTAAAAACGTTATTTATATTTTACGATCTTTGCTAAGTTTTGTTAATGACAAAGTATGAACTTTAGCTAAGAGTAAATCATCACTTTAAGTGTTTAAGTCTTGTTTAACTAAGGTTCACATTTCCTTTTAAACTAAACATTGTTTTTATTTCTTAAATTAGAAAGTGTCTTGTCATATCATATTTATTTCTTTAAATAGAATTGTCACATCACACTTATGGCAAGTTTTATCAATATGCATTTATGTGTTTGACTAACTTTGTAGTGACTTGCAAGTTTGGTGTTTGACTAGTGTAATGTGATGTGACATTGTTTGGTTGCTAGGAGTTATGAGACAAGACCTTGTTTGGTTTGAAGAGTTATTGCAAAAACCTACTGCAGACCCGGCGGTACCCTGGGGGTACACGGGCGAAACCCAAATGAGGGTTCCGCCTGATCCGCCAAGCATGCAGTAGTGTTTGCTATAAATACCAAACCATTTGTTAGTTTTGTGCAACACTTTAGGATATATATTCACATACTCTCTCAACTAACTCAGTAACCTTTTGATTTGTGATTCTCTTATGTAGCAAGGGACTTCACAAGATCATTCAAGAAGTTACAAGCTTCAACTCTAAAGTTGCAAGTCTTGGTAGCTTGGTCATGTATAAGCTTTGGTAGTTTATACTTCATGTGTGTCATGTATATAGAAGTAAGTGGTTAGTATTTTAGGCCTCAAAATACATAGTGTGTCGGGAGTTGTTGTACCCTTGTAAAAGAACTAACGGGAGTGGTTGTACCCTTGGTAAAGAACTCGACATCTAGCTTAGTGTTGGTAAAAGTGTAAGCGACGAACGGGAGTGGTTGTACCCTTGTAAAAGAACTCGACATCTAGCTTAGTGTCGGTAAAAGTGTAAGCGACGTTGTAAAGGTTTTCTCCGCCGGTGAAAGGAGCTTGTTGATTAGTGCTTATAACTCTCGAGTTGGAAACTCGGGGCGTGGATGTAGGGCAAGGAAAAAGAGTCCTTGTAGCCAAACCACGATAAACAATCGTGTTGTGGTTTGATCGTTTCTTTCCTTATCTTTGCTTATTACATGTTGTTCTTTTGTTGACATAGCTAGTTACTTATAAAGGTTCTCGAAGAACTAAACAAGTAAAGATGTGTTTATATCTTCAAACAAAAGTAAAGGTTTTCAAAGAACTAAACTAGCAAAGTTAGGATCATCACAAGCAAAGCTTTTCAAAGTTTGAAACTAGTTAAGTTAGAATTGTTATTCACATGAAAAGCTTTTCAAAGAATCAAACGTATAACATTGTACTTATATCTTTAAGCAAACGTAAATGTTGTTAAAGATATTTAAGCTAAATAAGAATTGAAAAAGCGGTAAACTATTCAACCCCCCTTCTAGTTTTCCACATATAGTATACTGAAACTTTCTTTCTTTATAATCTGAGGAGAAATCAAGGAAATTGATCGCTTAACTTGATGATACGAGATACAAGTATATATAGTTTGCGACTGCTAATCTATGTGTTTGGGAAGTAGTGATGACTCCTAGTGTGCATTTCATCATGAAACATTTCCCTATAACATGAAGTTGATGAGCAACCGGGATGCTAAGCAATCATAGGAGCGATACTGAATCAACGCAAGGGTTATCAAGACTGAAAACAAAACCGCGTGCAAATTTAAATCAAACTTTTTAACGTTACAGTCGGACTAAATTAAATATAGTTTGGTTTAGAAATCATTTCCACATTAAAATTGAGTAAGAAAAATGGTTAAAATTTGTTTAAACCACTTGAAAATTAAATATAAAAATTTTGATCCAACATATGAGAGTAATATGCAAATGTTGGATGACTAAAATAAATGCATAAGCGGGTTTATATAGAAGAAATATGAGCATGGATATGCATGAGTTTCCATAACATGTTTTTCATTAGCTTAGCCTTTAATTCACAAGATTGTAATATCATATTTTTTCACCATTGATCTTATCCTTTTATTCCTGAATATCACGTTTTCCTTTAATTTTATTTCAAGAAGAGTTATGAGAGGTGATTTATGAAATAAGCAGTTGTACATTTATCATATGTTGTTTCACTATGTTATACATTTTAGTGTGCAAATAAGAATTATAATTGTGCCAATCAATTTCCCTTATATTACTCTCTAGGGTATAGTAAAAGCTATAAAATAACTACATACTTTCAAAAGTATACCGACTTGAAACTCTTACTTTTTTATTAACATACACACCCACGTACTTTCAAATTTTGTTCCGACTTGATACACATTATATGTTGTTAGTCATCATGTGGCAACGTTAGTACATTTAGCCAACAAATGTTTGCAAAGTTAGTCCTTTATACAAACGGTCGTTTTTATTAACTAAAAATTTGGTTCTCAAAAAAATTCTTTTCTAATTCTTGTTAAAATTTATACATGTTTTATACACACATTTTAATACACGTTTCATATATACATTTTTATACACGTTTTTATACATACATTTTTATACACACATTTTCATACACGTTTTTATACATAAATTTTGTTACATGTTTTTGTACGCACATTTTTATACAAGTTTTTATGCACAAATTTTTATACACATATTTTTATAAACGTGTATAAAAACGTGTGTATAAAAATCTGTGTATAAAAACATGTATAAAAATGTATGTATAAAAACATGTATAAAAATATGTGTATAAAAACTTGTATAAAACATGTATAAAAATATGTGTATAAAAATGTATGTATAGAAATGTGTATAAAAATGTGTGTATAAAAACATGTATAAAAATATGTATAAAAATGGGTATAAAAATGTGCGTATAAAAACATCTATAGAAATATGTGTATTAAAACGTTTATAAAAATGTGTGAATATAAAAGTGTATAAAAATTTGTGTATAAAAATATGTATAAAAATGTGTGTATGAAAACGTGAATGAAAATGTGTTTATAAAAACGTGTATAAAAAAATATATAAAAACGTGTATAAAAGTATGTGTTTAAAAATGGATATAAAAATGTGTGTATAAAAATGTGTATTAAAATGTGTGTATAAAAACATGTATAAGTTTTAAAAATAATTAGAAAATAAATATTTTTAAGAAAACCAAAATTTCAGTTAATTAAAAACGGCCATTAGTATAAAGGACTAACTTTGCAAACGTTCATTGGCTAAATGGACCAACGTTGCCACATGATGACTGATAGTATATAATGTGTTTGAAGTCGGAACAAAATTTGAAAGTACATGGGTGTATATGTTAATAAAAAAGCAAGTGTTTCAAGTCGGTATATTTTTAAAAGTATGTGACTATTTTATGGCTTTTACCCTACTTTCTAATATCATGTTATGTTATGTTATATTATGTTACGTTATATCATATGGCATACCATATTACACCATATTATATTATCATTTTTAAGTGGTAAATCTTATAAAAAGATAGCAAGTTGTTAACGAAATACTAAAACATAAGGTAATAGGTGGTGATTTGGTGGTGTGTTAAATGGTGATGTGGAGATGATGGTAACGGTGACCATAAAAACTAATACTAGAGTTGAATGATTTAGTTGATAGTTACTAAATGTTTAAAATATTTATTGTAACATTTAACAACAAGCATTAAATACCATGCATTTAATAAATATTTACATTATTGTGTATATATATACTCATTAGAAATTTTTTTCTTTCAAACAAATCATCCTAAAACTATATTATATAGATAAGCTATTCAAAGTGTCCAATTATGTCAAACATCTCAATTTTAGTCATCTTTCTTCTTGCTAACATATTGACTGCTTCTTCTGGTATGGTTAAATTTGCATTATTATTGTGTCACTACTTCATATGAATCGTGTAAATAAATTCTAAAAAACACAAAATGAAGATACACGTGCTTATATATTTATATGCATACAGGGAATGAGATACCGAGTGAAGGAAACAAAATTTGCAGCAAAAGTTTCAAGATGCTTTGCATTTTTCTGATGGATTGCAGTAATATATGCAAAGGCTGGGATCAAGCCGCTACGGCAGAGTGCATAAATCCCTCCCTTTGTCAATGTAAAAAAAATTGTTAACTAAAAAATATGATGTGGTTGAAGATACATAATCATGTAACAATCTTCTAAAATAAAGTTAATTAAGTATCTAATTTATGTTTTAAAAGTTATATATATAGTGTTGTGTATATATATATATATATATATATATATATATATATATATATATATATATATATATATATATATATATATTATATATATATATATATATATATGTGTGTGTGTGTGTGTGTGTGTGTGTGTGTGTGTATGTGTGTGTGTGTGTGTGTGTGTGTGTCGCACTCGCGCGCGCATGTGTGTGTGTTTCATTATGCATTCTTACTTAGCTAACATGTAAGAGTGAGAATGTAAAATGTGTATTATGTCATTTTTTTTTCTTTCTTACATATAAAAATTGTAGATTTTATGGTATACAACAATATAAATTGATAGATTTGCTCAATATCCGTGATCATTGTCTCATTGATTTTGTAAGATTAGCAAAAGATCATACCTATTAGGTTATCTGTGGAAAGAATTGCTTATTAACTCTAGTATAATTAGTTTGAAACAAAAACTCAAGTTAAAATTGTTAAATGGAATGTGTAATATACTAAATATATATGTACATAATATGTAATGTGTATTGTTCAAAAATGAAATTAATATATGTAATATAAATCATTTAATGCATTTTATGCCCGTCTATTGAAAGATAACAAATTCCTCGTCATGATGGTATATTTTGTTACTTAACGATTTAACGTTTGCAATATATTTTATTATAAAAAAGGTGAAAAGTAGGTTTTATTGTTTGATGGTACACATGTGGTTTTCATAACCGAGTAACATAAGGGGTCGTATAATGAGTGGGGATCCAATGAGAAAAAAAACTTAAAATAAGAAGGATGAGAAATAATGATAATCACACATTTGAGATGCACCGCCTTGAATTAGATGCATCCCTATTCAGGTAGATGTATCTCAATTAGTTTTGAATGTTATTTTGAATTGAAAATGACGCAAAGTAATACTAGCAATAAATTTGACTCGCATATGACGAAAAATACATAGGATTCACCTAACTTAATGTAATGCATCTAATATATATCACAACAACAACAACAACAACAACAACAACAACAACAACAACAACAACAACAACAAACCCAATCCCGCCGGGGCAGGGTATGAGGAAAGTAGAATGTAGGCAGATCCTACCCCTACCTCAGGATAAACCCGGGATCAGGGAGAGAGAGACTGCTTCCAAGAGACCTTCAACAAGTGCAGGTATGTGGGTGAGAGAGAAAGAAAGAGAGAGCCAAAAGATAGAAGACAACAAGCAAGAAGCATGCAAAAAAGCAAGCAATACACGCAAACAAAGCAAAGCAAACAAACCTAAGCAAGCAACACAAAGAACGCACGGGGCCAAAAACAGAAGCAAAGCAAAGACAAGGCACCAAAAAACCAAAAACGCAGGGGGCAAGAAAAAGCAAGCAAACCTAAGGGAGTGACACAAAACAAGGAAAAGCAATGCACGGGGCCTAAAACTAAGGCAAAACACCTAGCCCACAAAGCACCCAAAAGAACCTAAACCCACTAAGCACCTAGCCGGAACTACCCGCCGATCCTAATTCTATCTCTCCATGCCTTCCTATATGAGGTCATGTCTTCTGATAAGAGAAGCTCCTCCATGTTGAGCTTAAGTCTATCCTCCCACCTGAGTTTGGGTCTACCTCTTCTTCTCACACCATGTACCGCTAGCGCTTCGACTCTTCTGAGCGCCGATTGTGGCCTCCTCCTGACATGAACGAACCACCTCAACCTTCCTTTTCTCATCTTCGAGATAATATTCACGACTTTGAGAAGACTTCGTTCGGGATCATGTCAAGCAAGGTTTTACTGCAAGTCCATCTTAGCATTCTCAGTTCAGCCACCTCTACCCTGTTAGCATGGGCCTTGGTGATGGGCCAACATGTGACAAGTGGTAATTTTGGGAGCTATTTTAAATACCGCGTTGCGCTTAAAAATAAATTTGAATTAACTTGAAAACTATTTTCAGAATTAATGGGAATTAGTGATTAGATAATATGTGATCTGTTTTGTTTGTGAATCTTTAGGTTTATTGTTAATGTTGTGATTCATAATCTGTTTATGAATGAGGATTCTATGTTTTTTATAGGTTTATTTAATGTGTTGATGAAATTTATTATCTGTGATATGTTTTGGCGTTGATTGTGGTTTTTAGGTTTTCTGTTAATGTTGTAATTTGTGATCTATTGACGAATGAGGATTAACGTGTTGGATCTGAATTCATGGTGCTGAATAAGTTAGGGAGCATATCTGATAGATCGTACTTATGGATGTTAAGGTTTATGTGGAGTCCGGTGATTTATGGATCATGAATTTGGATTTTTGTATATATAGGGATATGTGTTGACTTGTAAGGAATCCGTGTTTGATGATGAGCATTTGTTAATATGTCTTTTCTCGTGTTTTTATTTGTGTATAGCTTGATGGATCTGGATTTTATACTTTAAATAGAAATCTTTAAAATTAAAGGCGTTTCAACTATGGATCGCTGAATAAGTCATTCTGGGATCCGTGTTTGGATTGTGGTAGACTTTTTAACATGATCTGTGTTCTTGACTTTCTTGTTAAATTTACCCATGTTTGTCAACTGAAACGCCTAATGCTATTTATAGAAAACTAGAAAGGTGCCCGCGCGATGCGGGGGCGGATTGTTGGGTGAAGAGGAGGGAGGTGTGGTGGTGGAAAGTGTTTGTTGGGGTGGTTGTTGAGGTGGTTATAAATTGTTGGGGGTGGTTGTTGAGGTGGTTATAGATTGTTGGGTGGTTGTTGAAGTGGTTATAAATTGTTTGGGGTGATTGTTAGAGGTGTTGTTTCCATAATTAGTAAGTAAAAGTCTGAATTTTTAAGCCTTTCTAATTATAGAATAGTCCCAAATACATTATATAGTAGTATAGATTATTTGCTAACTTTAGATTCAGCAGGAAGTATAATGTGTACTTAACCAAATGAATGAAGGTTTTAAATACCTTGATATTATTACGTGAGTTACATCTATAGCAGTCTGAGCTGATCTGGTGATTAGATATGATTATTAAATACCTAGTTTTTGCTGATAGTTTGCACTACGCAGATGTGATTTGATGTGTGGCTGATATTTTATCTTCTTTTTTGCAGTGACACCACACCTGGCGTTGCAGATGACGCATTTAACACGTTCTTTAGCGAAACCGGTGCAGGAAAGCATGTCCCAAGAGCAATATTCGTTGACCTTGAACCAACCGTCATCGATGAAGTCAGGACAGGGACTTACCGCCAACTCTTCCACCCTGAGCAGCTTATTTCTGGCAAGGAAGATGCTGCCAATAACTTTGCCAGGGGCCATTACACAAGTATTTTATCCAACTATATGAAAATACAAATAATCGCTTTTTATGTGTACTTGGTCTGATCAGTTTAACTGTTTTCCAGTTGGGAAGGAGATTGTCGATCTATGTCTCGACCGAATAAGAAAGTTAGCAGATAACTGCACAGGATTGCAAGGATTTATGGCATTTAATGCTGTTGGTGGAGGTACTGGTTCTGGTCTCGGGTCCTTGTTGTTGGAACGTTTGTCTGTTGACTATGGAAAGAAGTCAAAGCTCGGGTTCACCATTTATCCTTCTCCCCAGGTACCCTATAATAGCCTTCCTGTCAGTTAGTTTACTATTGTTGTCATATTATGGAATGTACATGTACTTTTGCAGTGACAATCGAAAATCAAACAACATTAATACAAAATTGTGTAAGAAAGCAACCATTGATCATACTAGATCACTATTCACTAGTGGTTTTAAATTGCAAACATGTTTCACAGTTTTGGATGAAAATGGCTCTAACTATATTCAGAGCCGTCCTTCCTATAATGAAATATACTATTGAAAGTCATGAGATATTATAAGGGTATTGGCAACAACCATGGATGCAAACAAGTTTTTGAACTGTAATTACTTCGTGTTTGATTTAATATTTTTGCAAATATCATTTTGTGTAAGTCAATTTTTTTGTTGATTTGTAGGTCTCAACTGCAGTTGTGGAACCATACAACAGTGTTCTTTCTACACACGCGCTACTCGAACATACTGATGTGGCAGTACTCTTAGATAACGAAGCAATTTATGATATCTGCAGGAGATCACTAGACATCAAGAGGCCTACTTATACCAACTTGAACCGATTGATTTCTCAGGTCATATCATCTTTGACTACATCCCTTCGTTTTGATGGAGCGATTAATGTTGATATTACAGAGTTCCAAACAAATCTTGTGCCATACCCTCGCATTCATTTCATGCTTTCCTCATATGCGCCTGTGATCTCTGTTGAGAAAGCGTACCATGAGCAGCTCTCAGTTCCTGAAATTACAAATGCAGTGTTTGAGCCTGCAAGCATGATGGCTAAATGTGATCCTAGGCATGGGAAGTACATGGCCTGTTGCTTGATGTATCGTGGAGATGTCGTTCCTAAAGATGTCAATGCTGCTGTTGACACAATCAAAACCAAGCGTACCGTGCAATTTGTTGATTGGTAAGAAACCGTGATAAAATCTAGATATGGCAAAATGGAAACTGTCGGGTCGGGTTGGTTGTCGGGTCAGACATGTAGTATACGTTGCAGGCTGAAATGGGTCTTGCACCACTTTGGTCTTAAATGTTTAAAATCTTATACATATAGATAATGCGTCATTTATTGACAATTAATTTGGACTGAAAACACTTACGACAACTTTTGACCGTTTTCTTTGTGGCTAATATTTTCACCGTTAGGGTCCATAATAGATTCTACGACCGGCATGAATTTGAGTGATTGGGTTTGGTTGCGAAGTAACCACTCTGTGGGTAAATGACAGCAAAGTCTGTAGGAAAAAGTGGTTTTAGTTGTGATCACTTGTAATAGGTGCAACAATTTTGATTCTGGGTGATAAATATGAAATTTTGGTATTCTTATGTTGGTTCGATAACAGGTGCCCAACTGGTTTCAAGTGTGGTATCGATTACCAGCCACCAACAGTCGTACCAGGGGGAGATCTTGCAAAGGTTCAGCGAGCAGTTTGCATGATCAGCAACAACACAGCAGTTGCAGAGGTGTTTTCACGTATTGACCACAAGTTTGATCTTATGTATGCAAAGTTCACTGGTACGTTGGTGAAGGTATGGAGGAAGGTGAGTTTTCAGAGGCTCGTGAAGATCTTGCAGCTTTGGAGAAAGATTATGAGGAGGTTGGTGCTGAAGGTGTGGAGGATGACGGTGAGGATGAGGAGTACTGAAGTGGTTGCTCCTTTGGGACTATAGAGAGGCGTTGTTTTGCGGAATAATCTGTGGTTGCCTTTCTATGTCTCTCTTTTATGTCAAACTACGTGTGCTTATATTCGTCTATATGTTGGACTATATACCAAATAATTTTCATGTATATGAATTCTTACAGGTCTTCATATAATCATTATGGTTTGTTTGAATTAGAAGTTTTCATGTTCCTGCGCGTAGACTTATTACCTATTAAGCAATTGTTTGTCTTTGCTGTAGTTTCTTGCTAAGTACCGTTGTCAAAAAAATATGCCGTTAAAGAAATCTCCATTATAATTTTACCAACGGTGTAATTAGTACTTAATCTCGACCGTATAACTTATACGGTAATACTTTAGCAAATGACGCCAGTAGTCAACCGAACGATATACGAATTATCCAACTTAGGCAGTAGTATATTTTTTTGCAGATGGATGCTTTTATTGATAAAGACGGGATCATTTCAGGATAATCAAATTTGTTTGATAATGATGTTAGAGTTGGTTAATACGGGTAGAAAAGACATCTTGAACTCGATCCATCTACAACAACCGTCTGTTATGTAATACGAATAGGTGACGTAACTAATATATCAGGTAAAGGTTTTACCCGATAAACATTTATAGATATCAAAACATTACAACCGAACGTTTTCCACAAATAAACAAAACCGTCCGAGCTAACCAAGCCTAGCTAAGTGATCTCGTCAAATCGAGAACACTAGACACCTATACATAACGCAAACTCATTTCGACATAATTCACTCGCTAAGACTAATTTAAAGACTCACAAAACCAGAAAATATGCATCTCGTCGCGTCAAATGTTCTGTGAGCCATCACCAATTTGCACGTATATGGATCACTTTTATGTTGTAACTTTTTTTTTTTTTTTTTTTTTTTTTTTTCTGATTTATAAGTACCCAACAATGCACACTCATTAAAACAACTAAATCCGAGCTATGGCTTTCATGAAATCATACGGGAAGTCAATGAAGCTGATCAAATGAAGCTTGAGGCTTGTAAGAGAACACGGAAAAGAATTGCTGTCATTGGCATATCATCTGTTGTTCTTGTTCTTATAGTAGTTGTGACTGTTGTGGGAACATCACATAGCAATGAAGGAAGCCATAATGGTGGTGGATCACAATTTCCGACACCAATGGCTTCCATCAAAGCCGTTTGTGATACTACATTATACCCTGATACGTGTATGAGCTCCTTATCTCCTCTCGCAAATAAAACCAATATCTAGCCTGAAGAGATTCTTAAACTCACTTTGGTAGTCGCCTTAAACAAGCTATCAATAGCTTCCACTCTTACGGAGCTCAACAACTGCAGTGAACTATTCATGATCTTGCTATCGATCATCTGAACGACACACTTTTAGAAACTGATCATATGGATATGAAATCTATTGGATCCTTGTTGAATGATATTATGACATAGCTCAGCGCTGCCGGAACATTTCAGCAAACATGCATTGATAGTGTCCAAGGAAATGCTGTTGGCTACCTTCAAAACTCAACCGAGTTGACAAGCAACAGCCTTGTGATCACAAAGGAGCTTTCAAGTGTCGCGAACTCATTCAACAAAAGAAGATTGACGAGCGACGAAATGCCAATTGGTTGTTTGGGAAAGACGGTAAGCTGCTGCAAAATACTACATTACCGGATGGAATCAAAGCTGATGTGGTGGTGGCTAAGGATGGCTCCGGCAAGTACAAGAAAATATCTGATGCTCTTAAGGCAGTTCCCGAGAAGAGCAAGAAAAGATTTGTGATATATATAAAGAAGGGAATTTACAATGAGAATCTAAGGATCGAAAATCCCATGGGATTGGGGAATGTCATGATGATTGGCGATGGCATGGATTCAATAATCGTGTCAGCAAGTTTAAACGTCATAGATGGCACTCCAACATTTCAGTCAGCTTCTTTTGGTAAGTACATATTCCTCACAAGGAATACTTCTTACAACAACTTTACATTTACAAATCATTTTCTGAGTGTGTTTTTCTGATGGAGCTGTGTTCGGAAAAGGGCTTATTGCTCGTGATATGGGGTTCCGGAACACTGCTGGACCAGCCAAGCATCAGGCTGTAGCACTAATGTCGACAGCAGACCAGTCAGCATTCTATCGTTGTCGCATTGATGCTTACCAAGACAGTCTTTATACACATTCAAACTGCCAATATTATAGAGAATGCAACATCTACGGCACAGTAGATTTCATTTTTGGCAATTCAGCTGTTGTTATTCAATACTGTAAAATACTACCCAGGAGATCATTGATGGGCCAGAAAAACATGATCACAGCGCAAGGCAAATTTGATCCTAATCAAAACACTATCTGGCCATATGGGGACTTAAGCGATGTTCAAACATTTTTGGGGCGTCCTTGGAAGAACTACTCAACTACAGTCTTTGTTAACAACATGATGGGAAGCTTCATTGATCCAAAGGGATGGATGCCATGGGTGGGAACATCAGCTCCCGACACAATATTCTACGCAGAATTTGGTAATTATGGTCAAGGTGCGGTGACAAAGAAGAGAGTCACCTGGAAAGGACTGAAATTCATAACGAGCAAGGAAGCGAGCAAGTTCACTGTCAACCCTTTTATCCAAGGGGAGAAGTGGGTTAAAGATACCGGCGTACCTTACAAATCTGGTCTATGATAAGTGATAACACTTTTCAAACTATTCTTTCCAATGCGGAACCTTATTCATATTCATTATGTAAGCGAGCACATCTCTTGTTATTTTACAATGTGGATGCAACACGTACAAAACAAAACAATATATATACTATATACGAAAGGTAATTTTAGCGTCAATTTTTATCATCTCAGATTAACTTGTATCACTGATGTTTGAAATAATTTTTTTGGACAAAATAGGCAAACGATCTTACATCCTAAAACAGATCTACTCGATTGTAGAGCGAGGAAAACTTATACTCCGCACAAGGAAATGAAACTGATATCATAGACAATCGAAAGCAATTAAGCAAACCAGAAAAAGTTTCTATTAGTACACTTATCTTTTACTCAGTTAATATAACAACAATCATATATCAAACAACTTAATGTCCAAATACAGCGACATCTTTTCCTTCAAATCTCTTTTTATTGTGAGACTTTGAAAATCTTCTACATCTCGAATTTTGATCTTCGACCAGCAGCTTAATTGATATTTCTCGGATTCAAAGGATTGAGTTACCATCAGAATCATGGTTAGCTGAGTCGAGCCAGTAATCAGCGCCAATTGGTTATCTCTCTCGGTTATGACATGCAGCTAGGTAAGATTTGTGTGCATAAAGTTGTATTATTATTACTTAAGCCAGATTTCATATGATGAAAATTTATGGCCTTTTAAGTCTTAAATAAACTGGCGTTCCGGCTTCACATGTTCTCAAGACTGCTTCATACTGTAATTACTCATCACCGATTTGTTGTAGAGAAAAGGTTCCCAACGAGATGCACAAAATAAGTCATCAATGGTCCCCAAACACCTTTTCTAGCAGCCACCATGCATATATCTCACATCATCATGTTGTGAGATCTCCTTAAATTTATGCTCAGATAAGTTATAAGAAAGAAGTACTTCATATACAGTAGATATTTCTTTCTTTATAATCTGAGGAGAAATCAAGGAAATTAATCACTTAACTTGATGATATGAGATACAAGTGTTGGAAAATTTAGTGCACTTGAGGGATAAATTCACACCTGGTAATGGGTTTGGAGGTATGGAGTATACACCCATTTGGTCACTGAATCCCCTGACTCAATAGTGGTTATGTATTGATCAAGGTACTGCTTGATCAAGGTACTGCTAGTAGACTCTGCTGCTAGTGTTGTGAATCTGCTGCTAGTTGATTCTGCTGCTGATAGTGTGATTCCACTGAAGTGTGATTCTACTGATAGTAGATTCAGCTGCTAGTGTGTTTCCACTGATGTGTTAATGTTATCACTGCAAGGGTTATTGTTTCCACTGCAAGGGTTGTTGTTACCACTGCTAGTGTTAATATTACCACTGCTAGTGATAATGTTTTCACTGATAACCAGTGATCCGATTATTATGGAAATTATTATGTTATAATTAATGGGCCGTTAATTATACATAATACCATGGGCTAGGGTTTTGAGTATTCTCTATTATAAATAGAGGTCACATCATTCTGCATGGATATACGTTTAACAATACGATTAACACAAAACCCTAAACACTTCTATACACATCTGGTTCTTGGTTTGTGCCTAAAGCAAGAACATCACTTGGTCTTATCCCATGGAGATATTCGTGTAACCCAGGCATAGGGTCGAATAGTTTCTATTGGAAAGTGATACCACGATTTCAAGTGAATATCCGGTACCTTCATTGATTATCTTAACCCTAATCTGGGAACTGTTTTGCAGCTAAACAACCAACAATCAATAGAAACTATTAGTGATAATCAATGGCTGCTGCTATGAGACAAATGGCTGCTAACTTTTCCAAGTTGGAAAAGTTTGAAGGTGTTGATTTCAGAAGATGGCAAAAGAAGATGCACTTCTTGTTGTCAAGTATGAATGTGGTGTATGTTCTCACGACTGAGATTCCAGAAGATTTTGGTGATGATGCTACCATGGATCAGATGAGGGCAACGAGCAAGTGGGAGAATGATGACTACATATGCAGAGGTTTAATTCTCAATGGTATGTCTGATTCTCTTTTTGATATTTATCAGAATGTTGAAACTTCTCAAGAACTATGGGATTCCTTGGAAGCCAAGTATATGGCTGAGGATGCATCAAGTAAGAAGTTCCTTGTAAGTAATTTTAACAATTACAAAATGGTTGATTCTAGACCTGTCATGGAACAATACAATGAACTTCTTAGTATACTTGGTCGGTTCACACAACACAAGATGAACATGGATGAGGCTATTTCAGTCTCTTGTATCATCGATAAACTACCTCCTTCTTGGAAAGAATTCAAGCATATGCTTAAGCATAAGAAGGAGGAGTTAACTCTTGTTGAGTTGGGCAGTCACTTGCGCATTGAGGATTCTCTCAAAGCTCAAGACATTGACAAGCTAAAGAGTAGCACTGCTACTGGTCCATCAGTTGTCAATATGGTGGAGCATAACAACTCCACCAAGTACAATGACAACAAGGGCAAACGTAAGCATCAAGATAACACCAAATCTGATCTTAACAAGAAACCTAAGGTGACTTGTTGGAAGTGTGGGAAACCTGGACACTTCAGGAAAGATTGCAACGGTGGTAAAGTTGGAAACAAATCCAATGGATCAGGTACAAGTGGAGGGAATGGTAACACCAATTCTCTGAAAGGTCAGAATGTGTTTAATAAGTCTTTTAAGATTTATTATGTTACATATATATCTGACATTTACTTTGTGCAGGATGATGATGTTGCGTGGTGGGTTGACTCTGGAGCAACAATGCATGTGTGTAAAGATAGAAGCTGGTTCAAGACCTACAAGTCAATGAATGATGGTTCTATTCTTCACATGGGAAACGAGTCAACTGCCCTGGTGCATGGAAAAGGATGTGTTGAGTTGAAGTTTAGTTCTGGAAAGAGTGTTTCTTTATTTAATGTTTTACATGTTCCTGATATTAGAAAGAATTTGGTTTCTAGTAGTGTTTTGAATAATTGTGGTTATAAACAGGTTATTGAATCTGATAAGTTTGTTTTATCTAAAAATGGTGTGTTTATTGGTTTTGGTTATTTATGTAATCAAATGTTCAGACTTAATATTGTTCATGATAATATTGATTCTGCTTTTATATCTACATCTAAACTTTATGATTCAAACTTATGGGATGCAAGACTTGGCCATGTACACTTTAAAAGAATGCAAGATATGTCTAAGGATGGATTAATTCCAGCCTTTGATGTGAACACTGAAAAGTGTAAAACTTGTATGTTGAACAAGATAACTAAGAAACCTTTTCAAGGAGTAAAACGTGAAACTAAAGTTTTGGAGTTAATTCACAGTGACCTTTGTGATTTTCATGCTACTCCCTCTTTGGGGAATAAAAAATACTTTGTAACTTTTATTGATGATGCTTCTAGGTTTTGTCATGTTTATTTATTACATTCTAAAAATGAAGCATTAGATAAATTTAAAGTATTTAAAACTGAAGTTGAATTGCAACAAAGTTCCCTGATCAAAAGATTAAGGACTGATAGGGGAGGTGAGTACATGGATACTCTGTATTTTCAGTCTGTTGGTATAATCCATGAAACGACTGCCCCTTATACTCCTTAGCAAAATGGTATTTCTGAAAGGAAAAACAGGGTGCTGAAGGAGATGGTTAATTCCATGTTGTCCTATTCAGGGCTGAGTCAAGGGTTCTGGGGTGAAGCTATGTTAACAGCTTGCTATTTATTAAATAGGGTTCCCAACAAAAGGAACAAAGTTACCCCTTATGAACTTTGGACTAAAAAGAAACCTAACCTTAATTATCTTAGGATATGGGGTTGTAGGGCTGTTGTAAGACTCCCTGATCCAAAGCAGAAAACTTTGGGTGAAAGAGGCATTGAATGCATCTTTGTTGGATATGCTGAGCATTCCAAGGCATATAGGTTTTATGTTATAGAACCTAATGAGTCTGTTTCAATTAACTCAATAATTGAATCAAGGGATGCAATCTTTGATGAGAACAGATTCTCATCTATCCCTAGACCAAGTCAAAGGATTCCTAATGGAACCAATGACAATGGTGTTTCAGAGGTTCCTACTGATGAGGTTCCTGCTGATGAGGTTCCTGCTGAGGTTGTGGAACAACAACCTGAACCTGAACTCAGAAGGAGCAATAGGGTGAGGACTCCAAAATCATTTGGACCTGAGTTTCAATTATACTTAATTGAAGGTACAAGGAGTGAGGTTTCTGACCAATACTCCTATTGCTTCATTGTGGAGGATGATCCCAAAACATTTGAAGAAGCAATGAAGTCCCAGGATGTTGCTTTCTGGAAAGAAGCAATTAATGATGAGATGGACTCTATCATGGGCAATAACACTTATGTGTTGACTGATCTACCACCTGGTTGCAAACCTCTAGGTAGCAAATGGATTTTCAAAAAGAAAATGAAGGTAGATGGAACTGTTGAAAAGTTCAAGGCAAGATTAGTTATTCAAGGCTTTAAACAAAAGTCAGGAATAGACTATTTTGATACTTATGCTCCAGTGGCACGTATCAGTACCATAAGATTGCTAATTGCTTTGGCATCAATTCACAATCTGATTATTCATCAGATGGATGTGAAGACAGCTTTCTTGAATGGTGATTTAGATGAGGAGGTTTACATGAACCAACCTCAGGGCTTCATCATGCCTGGCAATGAAAATAAGGTGTGTAAACTGATTAAGTCTCTTTATGGACTAAAACAT
The DNA here is from genome assembly GCA_030686995.1 of Artemisia argyi. Classification (NCBI taxonomy): domain Eukaryota; kingdom Viridiplantae; phylum Streptophyta; class Magnoliopsida; order Asterales; family Asteraceae; genus Artemisia; species Artemisia argyi. The sequence continues at coordinate 22,389,301 of CM060686.1, forward strand.
GCACCTAAGCAATGACATCAAAAGTTTGATGAAGTGGTTTTGTCTAGTGGTTATTTACTTAATCAGGCTGACAAATGTGTATATAGCAAATTTGATGAATCTGGTAAAGGAGTCATCATTTGTCTATATGTTGATGACATATTGATCTTTGGCACTGACCAAAATCAAGTTGATCTTACAAAAGAATTTTTGTCATCAAAGTTCTCCATGAAAGATATGGGGGAGGCAGATGTTATCCTTGGCATAAGGATTAAACATGAAAGTAACAAAATTTCTATATCTCAGTCTCATTACATTGAGAAGGTGTTAAAGAAATTTAATTACTTTGATTGTACTCCGGTGAGTACTCCTATGGATACAAGTGAGAAGCTAATGCCTAATACTGGCAAAGCTGTATCTCAACTTGAGTATTCTAGGGTGATTGGCTGCTTGATGTATGCCATGACTTGTACAAGGCCTGATATTGCTTTTGCTGTGGGTAAACTGAGCATGTATACTAGTAATCCTAGTGCTCATCATTGGCAAGCAATTCAGAGGGTCTTTAAGTATTTGAAGAGAACTATGGATTATAGTCTCTCATATACTGGTTATCCTTCAGTATTAGAAGGATACACTGATGCAAGTTGGATCAGTAACACTGAAGACAATTCGTCTACTAGTGGCTGGGTATTCCTACTTGGTGGAGGTACAATTTCTTGGGCATCCAAGAAACAAACTTGCATTACCAGTTCAACCATGGAATCTGAATTTGTGGCTTTAGCTGCTGCTGGAAAAGAAGCTGAATGGTTGAAAAACTTGCTTCTTGAGATTCCATTGTGGTCTAAACCTATAGCACCTATTTCTATCCGTTGTGATAGTGCTGCTACATTGGCAAAGGCTTATAGCCAGATGTACAATGGGAAGTCTAGACACTTAGGTGTTAGACATAGCATGATTCGTGAGCTTATCATGAATGGGGTGGTATCTATAGTGTTTGTTAAATCTCAACAAAACTTAGCTGATCACTTGACGAAGGGTTTGGCTAGAGAATTAGTTTTGAAGTCTGCTAAAGGGATGGGTTTAAGTCCAACTTAGTCACTGAATGCAAGGATACCCAACTCCCTTCTAAGGAAACTTGGAAGCTGAGTTCAATGTGGAAAGTTGATCATTTGGTGGACTGAAGCACATGTATCATATACATCCCAAGGTTGTGCTTGTTACCTGCTGAAAGGAGGATGAAGTCTTCACTTCTTAATGGTTAATTTTCTTTGAAAAAGTGCTAAGTAGGAGCATGAATTAAAGATGAACCACCTATGTGAATGTTGAAGTTTTGCCGCTTCAGGAAGCTTTGGACTTTTAGCTTTTACAACATTTATGAATTGGATATGGACACATGGCTTTTATAGTGTCAGGAGTATTTTAGTGTTTGAAAACTTGTGTGTATTTATCATCAGGTATTCAAATGGGTTGAAGGGTTCAATTCTTAGAACACCCTGATTCTCGAATATTTGAAAGTATATGTACTAATGTGGAAATTCAATCCTCAGGATATTTTCATTTATGCACTTGTTTTGGTTTGTGTTTGAATTTTCATGCAAAGGTAGTGAACTAAATTTGGGTAGGATTGTTGGAAAATTTAGTGCACTTGAGGGATTAATTCACACCTGGTAATGGGTTTGGAGGTATGGAGTATACACCCATTTGGTCACTGAATCCTCTGACTCAATAGTGGTTATGTATTGATCAAGGTACTGCTTGATCAAGGTACTGCTAGTAGACTCTGCTGCTAGTGTTGTGAATCTGCTGCTAGCTGATTCTGCTGCTAGTTGATTCTGCTGCTGATAGTGTGATTCCACTGAAGTGTGATTCTACTGATAGTAGATTCAGCTGCTAGTGTGTTTCCACTGATGTGTTAATGTTACCACTGCAAGGGTTATTGTTTCCACTGCAAGGGTTGTTGTTACCACTGCTAATGTTAGTATTACCACTGATAGTGATAATGTTTCCACTGATAACCACTGATCCGATTATTATGGAAATTATTATGTTATAATTAATGGGCCGTTAATTATACATAATACCATGGGCTAGGGTTTTGAGTATTCTCTATTATAAATAGAGGTCACATCATTCTGCATGGATATACGTTTAACAATACGATTAACACAAAACCCTAAACACTTCTATATGCATCTGGTTCTTGGTTTGTGCCTAAAGCAAGAACATCACTTGGTCTTATCCCATAGAGATATTCGTGTAACCCAGGCATAGGGTCGAATAGTTTCTATTGGAAAGTGATACCACGATTTCAAGTGAATATCCGGTACCTTCATTGATTATCTTAACCCTAATCTGGGAACTGTTTTGCAGCTAAACAACCAACAACAAGTATATGTAGTTTGCGGCTGCTAATCTATGTGTTTGGGAAGCAGTGATGACTCATTGTGTGCATTCCGTCATGAAACATTTCCCTATAACAAGTCAATGATGAGCGATCACAGTGCTAAGCAATCATAGGAGCGAGACTGAATCAACGCAAGGTTTATCAAGACTGCAAAAACTACCGGGTGCAAATTTAAATCAAACATTTTATGTTCACCAAATGTTAATGCGTGCAAATTTAAATCAAACTTTTTAAAGTTGAAATCGGAGTAATTTAAATATAGTTTGGTTTAGAAATCATTCCACATAAAATTTAAGTAAGAAAATTAAAGAACTGAATGTAATAAAAATAATTTTGATCCAACATATGAGAGTGATATGCAAATGTTGGATGCTTGAAACAAATGCATATGTGGGTTTATATAGAAGAAATATGAGCAAAGATATTAATGCTCAAACTCAAACATTTATTTCATTGGCTTAGCCTTTAATTCACAAGATTGTAATATGATATGTTTTTTCATTGTAATATGAGCAAAGATATTAATGCTCATACTCAAACATTTATTTCAAACTTAATTATATAGTTTGAGAAATTATGTGTATATTTTCATTGAAAGAAACATAATTTTAATATTTTATTTCAAGAAGAGTCTTGTAGATCGCTTGTGTACATTCTTTCTAAAAGTATAAACACAACAAAAAACTAGTTGAATTCTTCACATTTTAAAGGCCAAATGGTCACATTTGAAAATTTGTAAAATTATTGATTCCACACTTTCTTATGTGTGGTAATAATGGGTGTGGCAAAGTTTGCTACACATATAAGTGTGGAGATATTATCCAAATTTTTATAGGTAAAAGTGTGGAAATATTCTTTGAATGTCTACCCCTAAAAGTGTGGCAAACTTGCAAAATATGTTCAAAAATAAAAGTGTGGAGACATTTGCTACACCTATAAATGTAGCTTTATTGTAATTGTTCACACTTATATATGTGGATTATTTTTTAAATATTTATAACACCTATAAATATAGCAAAATTATTATCCATATATAAAAAAAGTCCACAGTTATCCATATCGTGGCAAAATAAGTGTGGAGAATAACACTATTTTTTGTAGTGACATGACAACTTTTTGAGTGAATAATACTTTCTAATATCATGTTATATTATGTTATGTTATATCACATCATATCGCATACCATATTACACAATATTATATTATCATTTTTAAATGGCAAATCTAGGGATGAGCAAAAGAACCAAAGAACCGAACCGGACCGAGAACCGGAACAAAACCATGAAGAACCAAACTGGAACCAGAACTAAATGTTTCAGCTCCAGTTCTCGATTTTAAGATTTTTCAGTTCTTGGGTTGGTTCAGTTCGGTTCCACCAGTTCTCGGTTCCAGAACCAAAGAACCAATAATGATAAAAATATGTAATTTGTTTACTTCTTATGAAAAAATATCAAATACAAAGTAAAAAAAAAAAAAAAAAAAAAAAAAAAAAAAAAAAAAAACCCTTGTAGCCTACTTTCATAAAATTTAAGCCAAACATTCTAAACTCTAATATTTAATTCACTGAAACATCCACAAATCAATAATTAATCTAAACCTAATAACATTCCAAGATCATTCAACATTTAAAACTCACATAAACAACTATCATCATTATCAAAACAATAGAAGTAAATTTTATATTTTATTTTTATTTGCATTCGATTAGCTTTTACATAATCATCATGCTAAAATTTGCTAGCACTTTTATTAATACTTTGTTTATTATCTGTGATCATCACGTAGCCACATGTTCAACTAGACAAATATATACAAATAATTGTTGATCGCCAAGTTGATTACCTATGTTCTAAAAAAGTTTAATTTTTATGTTTTTTATTAGCTTAATTCATTCATGCATAAGGTTATTTTTTTATTTAGAAAAGTGGTTCCTACCGGGTAGACCCAAAAGAACCGAAACCGGAACCGAATACTATATTCGGTTCGGTTCTCGGTTCTCGGTTCTTACTTTTTACAAAATTTGGTTCTTGGATCAACTATTTCTATACCCATTTATAAAAAGGCTAGGTAGCAAGATGTTAAAGAAAAACTAAAACATTTTTTTTATGACTCATAATTTGTTATTATTTATGTTATAGATTTTGGAATAAATATTTTGTCTCTTTAGTGTTCACTTCTAAGATAGTAATTTATCAAGTTTCTAATATAGTGTTATAATTATATTCGAGCAGATGGATTTTAGGTCCTAGAGAAATTTTTGTCGAATATCATAGGTATCTTATAACAGTCTTGTTGGTGATGGTCTGATGTGTGAAATCCGATTTATAATTTATAACTTAGAAAATACTAAAGATGGAAGAATATTAGCGTGCAGTGTACCCGATCGCATGTACGCTATCCTTGGTGAGTCCGAGTCGAACACAAAGAATGAATTTACTGGTTAAATTAATGATACAAAAACTAACTTCTAATAAAGCAATTAACAACGGAGATTTGTTTTAGATTCAAATGCTCATAGTTTTTAGTATTAAATAAATAACAAAGAATTTGAGTAAAGATGCAATCAATAAAACATAAAAAGTGCAAGGCTGTCTCATGGGTTTCGGTGGCCTCGTGCCATCACCACAAAGAGGCCCTTAAACACACATACAAAATACACATGTATCACTAGAGCGTGAACTAATTAAACTCAAGCCTCATGTTGTGTATATACATATAATAAAGTGCATGAAATTTTGTGGCCATGCAATGGCACCTCTTGCACTCCCCTAAAGCCGGCCCTGAAAGTGCTCATCTAGTTATTCATCTATTTATACTAAAGACATGATCTATTAGTGTAATGCTTAATTAGTTCCTTGATTAGTGACTCTTATTTAGTATAAGTCCAATATTGGCCCTTGAAACCTATACATATGCCCTATAACTTTCTAACTCGACTATAGAAGACGTTCTCTAGCTATAGCTCATTCATTAAGTTCGCCAACTAACCTATGTCACTTTCTTGTGATGATACTACTTTGTAAACGTAAATTTACCTTCTTTAACATAAATCTTATAGTCTACTAACAAGGGTATGTTAATTGTAATACACTAGCCACGAATTAGTATTGGCCATACCTTCGTGAATCAAGTAATCAATATTCGGTTTTATTACTAATTTGACGTATATGGAATTGTCTAGGTATCTTAGTCCGTAGTTACTTATTACTAGTACATGTAACCACTTAATTTTAAAATTGAAAGTAACACTACTTGGCCATATTATTCACTTTCTGAATAAGCACAACAACAACATACCCGATTCCGCCGCGGCGGGGTTTCTGAGTAAGCAATATGTGCTAATGACATGACCACTCTCTCTCAAAAATTGCGTATATAATAGGACCAATCTTTGTTAGCATTTAAAATTAAGGGAGAATCGCATATTTATCCTTCCAAAAGCTTAAAATTTCATATATATCCAATATAAACTTAAAATTGCATATATATCCTTCTAAAAGCTCAAAAATTGCATATATATCTAACTTGAACTACTAATTGCATATATATCATTTTTAAATTTTCGTAATTACATATATATTCTATCTAAACTTTCGTATTTGCAAATATATCCTTTCTAAACTTTCGTATTTGCACATATATGCTTTCTAAACCTTTAAGATGTCACATATATTAAAATAATTATTTAATTTAATTTTAAACGCTAAATTGTGATAATTATAATCTTAAAAATAACAACAACAACATTTATTTCAAGGGTACGATATCACGAGTTTCAAAATGAACTAGTTGAACAAAAACAATATAACAAGATTATATTTAACTAAAAAAAGTCACTTTATCTCATATATATATATATATAATACGACTACATGGAACAAACTCATCATATTGATGCTTTTCAAGACAGTCTTTATACACATTCAATCCGCCAATTTTACGGAGAATGCAACATCTACGGCACAGTAGATTTCATTTTTGGCAGTTCGGCTGTTGTTATTCAAAGCTGTAATATACTACCCAGGAGACCATTGATGGGCCAGAAAAACATGCTCACAGCACAAGGCAAGTTTGACCCTAATCAAACACAGGCATTTCTATCCAAAACTGCACTATTTGGCCATACGGGGACTTAGCGATGTTCAAACATTTTTGGGGGCCTTGGAAGAACTAGTCAACTACAGTCTATGCTAACAACATGATGCGAAGCTTCATTGATCGAAAGGGATGGATGCCATGGGTCGGCACATCAGCTCCTGATACAATATTTTACGCATGATTTGGTAATTATGGTCGAGGTGCGGTGACAAAGAATAAAGTCACCTGGAAAGGACCGAAATTCATAGCGAGCAAGGAAGCGAGTAAGTTCACTGTTAACCCTTTTATCCAAGGGGAGAATGGGTTAAAGATACCGGCTGCCTTACAAATCAGGTCTATGATAAGTGATAACATTTCTCAAACCATTCTTTCCAATGCGGAACCTAACTTATTCATATTCATTGTGTAAGCGAGCACATCTATTATACTTTTTACAATGTGGATGCAACACATACAAAACAAAACAATATATATACTATATACGAAAGGTGATTTTTGCGGTAAATTTTTATCATCACAGATCAACTTGTATCACCGATGTTACAAAAAAAAAATAAATAAATAAAAAATAAAAAAAATCTGACAAAATAGGCAAATAATCTTTCATCCTAAAACAGATCTACTCGATCGTAGAGCGAGGAAAACTTATACTCCACACAAGGAATGAAACTGATAACATATACAATCGAAAGCAATTAAGCAAAGCTGCAAAAGTTTCTATTAGAACACTTATCTTTTACTCAGTTAATATATCAAACAATCATATATCAAATAATTGGGATCTTGCCACCCAGTTTTAGGCACAAAATTAGGCATGCATTTAGGCACCCCAATCATTTCTCTTAAATAAATAACAAACAATTTGAGTAAAGAAGAAATCAATAAAACATAAAAAGTGCTCATCTAGTTATTCATCTATTTATACTAAAGACATGATCTATTAGTGTAATGCTTAATTAGTTCCTTGATTAGTGAATCTTATTTAGTATAAGTCCAATATTGGCCCTTGTAACCTATACATATGCCTTATAACTTTCTAACTTGACTATAGAAGATGTTCTCTAGCTATAGTTCATTCATTAAGTTCGCCAACTAACCTATGTCACTTTCTTGTGATGATAGTAAACTGACAACACTTAACTACTTTGTAAATGTAAATTTACCTTCTTTAACTTAAATCTTATAGTTTACTAGTTTTAACAAGGGTATGTTAATTGTAATACACTAGCCACGAATTAGTATTGGCCATACCTTCGTGAATCAAGTAATCAATATTCGGTTTTAGTAATTATTTAACGTACATGGAATTGTCTAGGTATCTTAGTACGTAGTTACTTATTACTAGTCCATGTAACCACTTAATTATAAAATTGAAAGTAACACTACTTGGCCGTATTATTCACTTTCTGAATTACCACAACAACAACACACCCGATCCCTCCGCGACGGGGTTTCTGAGTAAGCAATATGTGCTATTGACAGGACCACTCTCTCAAAAATTGCATATATAACATGACCACTCTTTGTTAGCATTTAAAATTAAGGGAGAATCACATATATATCCTTCCAAAATCTTAAAATTCCATATATATTCAATATAAACTTAAAATAGCATATATCTCCTTCTAAAAGCTCAAAAATTGCATATATATCCAAATTAAACTACTAATTGCATATATATCATTTTTAAACTTTCGTAATTACATATATATCCTTTCTAAACTTTCGTAGTTGCAAATATATCCTTTCTAAACTTTCGTATTTGCACATATATGCTTTCTAAACCTTTTAGAAGTCATATATATTAAAATAATTATTTTATTTAATTTTAAAAACTAAATTGTGATAATTATAATATTAAAAATAACAATAACAACATTTATTTCAAGGGTACAATATCACGAGTTTCAAAATGAACTAGATGAACAAAAACAATATAACAAGATAATATTTAACTAAAAAAAGTCACTTTATCTTATATATAATACGACTACATGGAACAAACTCATCATATCGATGCTTTCCAATACAGTCTTTATACACATTCAAACCGCCGATTTTACAGAGAATGCAACATCTTAGGCACATTAGATTTCATTTTTGGCGTTCCGGCTTCACATGTTCTCAAGACTGCTTCACATCATGGTTACTCATCAACCATATGCCGTAGAGAAAAGCTTCCCAACGAGATGCACAAAAGGAGTCATCAATGGTCCCCAAACACCTTTTCTAGCAGCCACCATGATTATATCTCACATCATCATGTTGCAACATCTCCTTAAATTTATGCTCAGATAAAGTATAAGAAAGAAGAACTTCATATATTGTATAGTGAAACGTTCTTTCTTTATAATCTGAGGATAAATCAAGGAAGTTGATTGCTTAACTTGATGATACGAGAAACAAGTATATGTAGTTTGCGACTGCTAATCTATGTGTTTGGGAAGCAGTGATGACTCCTAGTGTACATTTCATCGTGAAACATTTCCCTATAGCATGAAGTTGACGAGCAGCCAGAATGCTAAGCAATCATGGGAGCGAGACTTTATCAACACAAGGTTTATCAAGAATGCAAAAACTACCGCGCGCAAATTTAAATCAAACATTTGATGTTCACCAAATGTTAATGCGCGCAAATTTAAATCAAACTTTTAACGTTGAAATCGGACTAATTTAAATATAGTTTGGTTTAGAAATCATTCTACATAAAATTTAAGTAGGAAAATTAACGAACTGAATGTAATAAAAATTTTGATCCAACATATGAGAGTGATATGCAAATGTTGGATGCTTGAAACAAATGCATATGTGGGTTTATATAGAAGAAATATGAGCAAAGATATTAATGCTCAAACTCAAACATTTATTTCATTGGCTTAGCTTTTAATTCACAACATTGTAATATGATATATTTTTTGTTTACCATTGATCTTATCCTTTTATTCATGAATATCACGTTTTTCTTTAGTAAAAAACATGAGATACCGGATAATAAATTTGTAGCGGACCCTTTTTGAACCCAAAAAAATAATAAAAATAAAATTTAACTTAATTATAGTTTGAGATTTTATGTGTATATTTTCATTGAAAGAAATATAATTTTAATATTTTATTTCAAGAAGAGTCTTGTAGATCGCTTGTGTACATTCTTTTTAAAAGTATAAATGACAACTTTTTGAGTGAATAATACTTTCTAATATTATGTTATATTATGTTATATTACGTTATATCACATAATATCACTTACCATATTACACAATATTATATTATCATTTTTAAGTGGCAAATATTATAAAAAGGTTAGGTAGCAAGATGTTAAAGAAAAACTAAAACATTATCTTATTTTATGACTCATAATTTGTTATTATTTATGTTATAGATTATGGAATAAATATTTTATCTCTTTATAAGTGTTCACTTCTAAGATAATTTATCAAGTTTATAATATAGTGTTATAACTATATTCGAGCAGAGGATTTTGGGTCCTAAAAATGGAATCATATTAGCTGTCAGTGTACCCGATCGCGTGTATGCTATCCTCGGTGAGTCCGAGTCGAACACAAACAACGAATTTATTGGTTAAATTAATGATATGAAAACTAATTTCTAATAAAGCAATTAACAATGGAGATTTGTTTTAGATTCAAATGATCATAGTTTTAGTATTAAATAAATAAGAAATAATTTGAATAAAGATGAAATCAATAAAACATAAAAAGTGCTCTAGTTTACTAAAGACATGATCTATTAGTGTAATGCTCAATTAGTTCCTTGATTAGTGACTCTTATTTAGTATAAGTCCAATATTGGCCCTTGTAACCTATACATATGCCCTATAACTTTCTAAGTCGACTATAGAAAATGTTCTCTAGCTATAGCCAAATCATTAAGTTCGCCAAGTAGCCTATGTCACTTTCTTGTGATGATAGTAAAATGACAACACTTAACTACTTTGTAAACGTAAATTTACCTTCTTTAACTTAAATCTTATAGTCAACTAGTTTTAACAAGGGTATGTTGATTTTAATACACTAGCCACGAATTAGTATTGGCCATAGCTTCGTGAATCAAGTAATCAATATTCGGTTTTATTACTTATTTGACGTATACGGAACTGTCTAGGTATCTTAGTACGTAGTTACTTATTACTAGTACATGTAACCTCTTAATTGTAAAATTGAAAGTAGCACTACTTGGCCATTATTCACTTTCTGAATAAGCACAACAACAACATACTCGATCCTGCTGCGGCGGGGTTTCTGAGTAAGCAATATGTGCTAATGATAGGACTACTCTCTCAAAAATTGCGTATATAACAAAACCACCCTTTGTTAGCATTTAAAATTAAGGGAGAATCGCATATAAATCCTTCCAAAATCTTAAAATTCCATATATATCCAATATAAACTTAAAATAGCATATATATCCTTCTAAAAGCTCAAAAATTGCATATATATCCAACTTAAACAACTAATTGCTTATATATCATTTTTAAACTTTCGTAATTACATATATATCCTTTCTAAACTTTTGTAGTTGCAAATATATCCTTTCTAAACTTTCATATTTGCACATATATGCTTTCTAAACCTTTAAGATGTCATATATATATTAAAATAATTATTTTATTTAATTTTAAATGCTAAATTGTGATAATTATAATCTTAAAAATAACAGCAACAACATTTATTTCAAGTGTACGATATCACGAGTTTCAAAATGAACTAGATGAACAAAAACAATATAACAAGATAATATTTAACTAAAAAAAGTCACTTTATCTGATATATAATACGACTACATGGAACAAACTCATCATATCGATGCTTTCCAAGACAGTCTTTATACACATTCAAACCGCCGATTTGCAACATCTTAGGCACAGTAGATTTCATTTTTGGCAATTCGGTTGTTGTTATTCAAAGCTGTAATATACTACCTAGGAGACCATTAAAGGGCCAGAAAAACATGATCATAGCACAAGGCAAGTTAGAACCTAATCAAAACACTAGCACTTCTATCCAAAACTGCACTATTTGGCCATACGGGGAGTTAGCGATGTTCAAACATTTTTGGGGGCCTTGGAAGAACTAGTCAACTACAGTCTATGCTAACAACATGATGCGAAGCTTCATTGATCCAAAGGGATGGATGCCATGGGTCGGCACATCAGTTCCCGACACAATATTTTACGCAGGATTTGGTAATTATGGTCCAGGTGTCGTGACAAAGAATAGAGTCACCTGGAAAGGACTGAAAATCATAGCGAGCAAGGAAGCGAGTATGTTCACTATCAACCCTTTTATCCAAGGGAAGAAGTGGGTTAAAGATACCGGCGTGCCTTACAAATCAGGTCTATGATAATTAAGTGACAACACTTCTCAAACCATTCTTTCCAATGCGGAACCTAACTTATTCATATTCATTCTGTAAGCGAGCACATCTCTTGTACTTTTTACAATGTGAATGCAACACGTACAAAACAAAACAATACATATACTATATACGAAAGGTGATTTTTGCGAAATTTTTTATCATCACAGATCAACTTGTATCACCGATGTTAGAAATAATTTTTTTTTGAAAAAATAGGTAAATAATCTTTCATCCTAAAACAGATCTACTCGATCGTAGAACGAAGAAAACTTATACTCCGCACAAGGAAATGAAACTGATAACATATACAATCGAAAGCAATTAAGCAAAGCTGCAAAAGTTTCTATCAGTACACTTATCTTTTACTCAGTTAATATAACAACAATCATATATCAAATAACTTAATGTCCAGCGACATCTTTTCCTTCAAATCCCTTTTTATTGTGAGACTTTGAAAATCTTCTACATCTGGAATTTTGATCTTCGACCAACAGCTTAATTGATATTTCTCGGATTCAATTACAGCTTGACATGTTGGACAAAGGATTGAGTTACCATCAGAATCATGGTTAGTTGAGTCGAGCCAGTAATCAACGCCAATTTTTTATTTCTCTCGGTTTGGACCAACATGAGGATACCATATCAGTTCAGATGACTCTACTACATCTTGGTCAAATTTTATGACAAGTAGCTAGGTAAGATTTGTGTGCATAAAGTTGTCTTATTATTAGTTACACCAGAGTTCATATGATGAAAATTTATGGCCTTTTAAGTCTTAATTGAATTGGCGTTCCGGCTTCACATGTTCTCAAGACTGCATCACATTGTGATTACTCATCAACCATACGCTGTAGAGAGAAAAGCTTCCCAATGAGATGCACAAAAAGAGTCATCAATGGTCCTCAAACGCTTTTTCTAGTAACCACAATATGCTTATATCTCACATTATCATGTTGCGAGATCTCCATAAATTTACGCTCAGATAAATTATAAGAAAGAAGTACATCATATATAGTATAGTGTAACTTTCTTTTTTTTATAATCTGAGGAGAAATCAAGGAAACAGATCGCTTAACTTGATGATACGAGATACAAGTATATGTAGTTTGCGAGTGCTAATCTATGTGTTTGGGAAGCAGTGATGCCTCCTAGTGTGCATTTCATCGTGAAACATTTCCCTATAACATGAAGTTGATTAGCAACCGCAATGCTAAGCAATCATAGGAACGAGACCGAATCAACGCAAGGTTTATCAAAACTGAAAAAACTACCGCGCGCAAATTTAAATCAAACATTTGATGTTCACCAAATGTTAATGCGCACAAATTTAAATCAAACTTTTTAAAGTTGAAATGAGAGTAATTTAAATATAGTTTGGTTTAGAAATCATTCCGCATGAAATTTAAGTAAGAAAATTAAAGAACTGAATGTAATAAAAATAATTTTGATCCAACATATGAGAGTGATATGCAAATGTTGGATGCTTGAACAAATGCATATGTGGGTTTATATAGAAGAAATATGAGCATAGATATTAATGCTCAAAACATTTATTTCATTGGCTTAGCCTTTAATTTACAAGATTGTAATATGATTTTTTTTTTTTTTTTTTTTTTTTTTTTTTTTTTTTTTTTTTTTTTTGCCATTGATCTTATCCTTTTATTCATGAATATCACGTTTTTGTTTAACAAAAAGTAAGAGATAATGGATAATAAATTTGTAATGGATGCTTAAGAAAAATGTAGTTCGTATCTTTTCATTGAAAGAAACATAATTATTACTAATTTTATTCAAGAAGAGTCTTAAAGATTGCTTAATTAATTCTTTTAAAAAGTATAAACCACAACTTTTTGAGTGAATAACACTTTCTAATATCATGTTATATTATGTTATGTTATGTTATATCACATCTTTTATGACTTTTTAAATCTTAATTAAAATGCCGTTCCGGCCCCGCATGATCTCAAGACTGCTTCACACTGTAATTACTCATCACCGATTTGTTGTAGAGAAAAGCTTCCCAACGAGATGCACAAAATAAGTCATCAATGGTCCCCCCCCCCCCCCCCCCCCAAAACGCCTTTTCTAGTAGCCATCATGCTTATATTTCACATCATCATGTTACGAGATCTCCTTAAATTTATGCTCAGATAAATTATAAGAAAGAACTACTTCATAGTTGATCTTTCTTTCTTTAGAATCTGAGGAGAAATCAAGGAAATTAATCACTTAACTTTACGATATGAGATACAAGTATATGTAGTTTGCGATTGCTAATCTATGTGTTTGGGAAGCAGTGATGACTCATTGTGTGCATTCCGTCGTGAAATATTTCCCTATAACAAGTCAATGATGAGTGATCACAATGCTAAGCAATCATAGGAGCAAGACTGAATCAAAGCAAGGTTTATCAAGACTGCAAAAACTACCGCCCGCAAATTTAAATCAAACATTTGATGTTCACCAAATGTTAATGCGTCCAAATTTAAATCAAACTTTTTAACGTTGAAATCGAACTAATTTAAATATAGTTTGGTTTAGAAATAATTCTACATAAAATTTAACTAAGAAAATTAAAGAACTGAATGTAATAAAAAATTTGATACAACATAAGAAAGTGATATGCAAATATGTGGGTTTATATAGAAGAAATATGAGCAAAGATATTAATGCTCAAACTCAAACATTTATTTCATTGGCTTAGTTTTTAATTCACAAGATTGTAATATGGTATGTCTTTTTTCTTTTCTTTTTTTCGTTTTTTTTACCATTGATATTATCCTTTTATTCGTGAATATCACGTTTTTCTTTAGCAAAAAGCAGGAGATACAGGATAATAAATTTCTAACGGACCCTTTTTGAACCCTAAAAATAATAATAATAAAAAAATTTAACTTAATTATAGTTTGAGATTTTATGTGTATATTTTACTTGAAGGAAACTAATTCGCTCAATTATATGTATATATATTAAGTATCGAGAAAATCCGCGAGAAATACGGATCACCCGAGTCGTTTCCCAACGAAGGTGTGAATGGAATCTTGAAATATCAATTCGTGAATCGTGTTGTGAAAAGTGAAATGTGAAAATTGTGATAGTGAAAATTCAATTTATGAAAAGAAATAATGAAATAAGCAAAAAGTACAAGCTAAGTATGCACTAATGTTTAAAACCTAAAAACGGAAATTCAAACGCGAAATTTAAACGTAACATACGAAATAAAACGTAACTTTTTATTGAAAAATGATCCTACAAATGTGAAACAATTTTCTAAAAATCTTAAACAACTAAAAAGAATTTTGAGAAAAAGAAAAATATTTTTTTGACTTTTTATTTATTTTCTATGAATTAATTTCTATTTTTGGAATTAAAAAGTAATTAATAATTAAACAAGTTTAATCCTTTAACTTAAATAATTACCATTTATATCCTTTTAATTATCAAAATTACAAACAAGTCCATATAATTACCACACTTACACCCTTAGCCCCCCAATATGATTATTTACAGAATAAACACTTAGTTTTCGTAATTTACAAAAATGGTCCCTCTATTTTAAATTAAATACAAGTCTAATTAAATAAATGCATATAATTACATTTTAGGTCCTTATATTTACAAAACTCACACTTTTCACCTTCTTCATAATTTTAACAAGTTTCCCCTGGTCTTACAAGACTTACAAAAATAACCCTTATGTTTCAATATTTTCAAAAGGCACCCTTATACTTTATATTATTCTAACCGATTAAAATTAAATTCACAAACACAAACCCTAATTTTTTGCCAATTTCATAACATGATTAATTACTTCAAATCAATGTTGCAAAAATCGTGAACCGGTAGTCGGGCGGTCGACCACCCTGCAGCCTGTAATCGGTCAAGGCAGTGATTAATCGGTTTGGCATTTCCTGCATGTTTTGGGAATTTCTGGATAGCAAACTAAACATCTTAACTGATTTTAAGCCTTCTATGTTTATAAACCTCAATAAAAGGCTTCAATTCTGATTATGAGGCCCATTGTACGTTATAAATGAAATAAACGATCCCCAAATTAAGTAAAATGCCTAAATTTCTATTTTTTTTAAATTGTCCGATTCGGCCGATTTTTGGCCGATTCGACCGATTTTTGGCCGATTCGGCCGATTTTTGACCCATTTTTTCTGATTTTTTTGCCTAGGCCGATTTTTTCACCGATTTTCGAAAATCGACAAGGTGCATCACCGATTAGCGATTAATCGGCCGATTCGGCCGATCTTTGCAACATTGCTTCAAATAACATTAATTAAGATCACAAAAATCTGAAAACCCTAGTTTTATAACCATTCAAACCCTTTTATATTTTTATACAATCGGTAAAAAAAATAATTATCAATTCGATTTCAAGGCTTCCCAAAATTACAAATACATTTTATTAAGGTCTTATAAACAAGTTAGCATCTCAGAAAAATAATGATAAGCCACGAAAAATTATATATCAATCGGATAAATATTTGCTATATTTTAGGGTTTACAAATAGTTTAATTCTATATTACCTGTTTTAACGTGTATGGATCATAACCAACATTTTATTTGGATCATATATGATGTAAGGAGAGTGACAAAATACCATAAAGTTTTTATATTGATCGAATGAGGTGTGGAGAATTAATACCTCTCGGCTAGGATTTTACGACACAAAATAGTATCCGATGATCAAATCAAGCTTCAACAATTACCACCACTATTTTTCTAGCCTTTCTTGCTTTAGAAATAGCCCAAGAAAAATACCAAAAACCTATGGAAAAATGGTTTAGCTGCCATGTGTATTTTAGAGAGAATTAGGGTTTTTTAAATGTGTTTAAATGAAAAATAGTTAACAAAATAAATATAGAAGGTATATGGGCTGATGAGGGCCGGATTTTTGGGACTCAATAATGAGGAAAATCAGAATTATCACTTTCCATAGTTACCTTGTCCATATCCTCACTTTTAATATAATTTGTACATCATTTAAATTATTTTGGACCTTGTTTTTATATGTATAGGCATGGCATAAATATTTTATAAGTTCCAAATATCCCGAATGTTCGAAAAAAAATAATATTTATCGTATGTTACTTATTTCCAAGTGTTTGGGATTTCTTTGGTAATTTATTTAAGTTTTTATTTAGTTTTTAAGTTATAAGGGCAATTTGGTCATTTTGATCATGTAGAAATTTTGGGTTTTACACTTTGTGTCCAAAACAGTTCGCAAACCACAAAAATATACATGGCTTCCTTTTGCCCTTTTTGTTGTCGAATTGCTTTTATCCCAACAAATCAAAACAAGTTCTTTAATTCGGTATACCACACTATTCCACGATGCTATCTTATCCTTTTGTGTGTTGACTTAATTTCGTATCCACAATCGTCCCTAGACTCCTTCTTGTTCACGGTATCCTTCCAAACAATCCCTAGTTATTCTCGGTTTCCTTCCAAGTGAATCTACGTTGTGTCGTTGTTGCTTTTCCTTCGAAATCCAAGTCTTTTCCCCACACAACCTTAATACCTTTCTCGGTATTTTAACTCAAAACAAACAACTATTTGTTTTGTTTCTTTCTCGTTGTTGTTGTATCCTTGTGTCTCCTTGATGCGTTTTCCACAAATTTCCTTGAGTACTCTTTCCTTCTCGGTGTACATTTGTAATAACACAAACAGCCCTTCGGCTTTGTGTTATTACAAATGTACACCGAGCAATGCTTTTTTCAACAAGACTTATGCAATTATCGTGCAACACGATGGGCCAGAAAAACATGATCACATCAAAAGGCAAGTTTGATCCTAATCAAAACACTGGCATTTATATTCAAAACTGCACTATCTGGCCATATGGGGACTTAAACGATGTTCAAACATTTTTGGGGCGTCCTTGGAAGAATTACTCAACTACGGTCTTTGTTAACAACATGATGGGAAGCTTCATTGATCCAAAGGGATGGATGCCATGGGTGGGCGCATCAGCTCCCGACACAATATTCTACGCAGAATTTGGTAATTACGGTCCAGGTGCAGTGACAAAGAATAAAGTCACCTGGAAAGGACGGACTGAAATTCATAACGAGCAAGGAAGCGAGTAAGTTCACTGTCAACCCTTTTATCCAAGGGGAGAAGTGGGTTAAAGATACATGCATGCCTTACAAATCTGGCCTATGATAAGTGATACACTTTTCGAAATATTCTTTCCAATGCGGAACCTAACTTATTCATATTCATTCTGTAAGCGAGCACATCTCTTGTAATTTTCCAATGTGGATGCAACACGTACAAAACAAAACAATATATATACTATATAAAAGGTGATTTTTGCGTCAATTTTTATCATCTCAGATTAACTTGTATCACTGATGTTTGAAATAATTTTTTTTGGGACAAAATAGGCAAATGATCTTACATCCTAAAACAGATCCATGGCCGGCTTTAAGGGAGTGCAAGAGGTGCCATTGCACAGGGCCACCGCTTAACGAGGGCCACAAAATTTCATGCACTTTATTATATGTATATACTCAACATGAGGCTTGAGTTCAATTAGTTCACGCACTAGTGATACATGTGTATTTTGTATGTGTGTTTAAGGGCCTCTTTGTGGTGATGGCACGGGGCCACCGAAATCCATGAGACGGCCATGAACAGATCTACGATCGTAGAGCGAGGAAAACATATACTCCGCACAAGGAAATGAAACTGATAACGTATACAATCGAAAGCAATTAAGCAAACCAGCAAAAGTTTCTATTAGTACACATATCGTTTACTCAGTTAATATTACAACAATCATATATCAAACAACTTAACGTCCAAATATAGCGACATCTTTTCCTTCAAATCCCTTTTTGTTGTCAGACTTTGAAAAGCTTCTGCACCTCGAATTTTGATCTTCGACCAGCAGCTTAATTTATATTTCTCGGATTCAATTACACCATGACATGTTGGACAAAGGATTGAGTTACCATCAGAATTATGGTTAGTTGCGTCGAGCTAGTAATCAGCGCTAATTTATTATTTCTCTTGGTTTGGACCAACGTGAGGATACCATATCAGTTCAGATGACTCTGCTACGTCTTGGTCAAATTAATTTTATGACAAGTAGCTAAGTAAGATTTGTGTGCATAAAGTTGTCTTATTATTAGTTGCGCCAGATTTCATATGATGAAAATTGATGGCTTTTAAGTCTTAAATAAACTGTCCTTCCGGCTTCACGTGTTCTCAAGACTGCTTCATACTGTAATTACTCATCACCGATTTGTTGTAGAGAAAAGGTTCCCAACGAGATGCACAAAATAAGTCATCAATGGTCCCCAAACACCTTTTCTAGCAGCCACCATCCTTATATCTCACATCATCATGTTGCGAGATCTCCTTAAATTTATGCTCAGATAAATTATAAGAAAGAAGTACTTCATAGTAGATCTTTCTTTCTTTATAATCTGAGGAGAAATCAAGGAAATTAATCGCTTAACTTGATGATATGAGATACATGTATATGTAGTTTGCGACAGCTAATCTATGTGTTTGGGAAGCAGTGATGACTCATTGTGTACATTCCGTCGTGAAACATTTCCCTATAACAAGTCGATGATGAGTGATTACAATGCTAAGCAATCATAGGAGCGAGACTGAATCAACGCAAGGTTTATCAAAACTAAAAAAACTACCGCGCGCAAACTTAAATCAAACATTTGATGTTCACCAAATGTTAATGCGCGCAAATTTAAATCAAATTCTTTTAAAGTTGAAATCAGACTAATTTAAATACAGTTTGGTTTAGAAATCATTTTCACATAAATTTGAGTAAGAAAAATGGTTAAAATTTGTTTAAACCACTTGAAATTAAATATAAAAATTTTGATCCAACATATGAGAGTGATATGCAAATGTTGGATGACTAAAACAAATGTATATGTTGGTTTATATAGAACAAATATGAGCATAGATATTAATGCTTGAGCTGGCTTAGTTTCCAAAACATGTTTTTCATTAGCATAGCCTTTAATTCACAAGATTGTAATATCAGATGTTTTTTGCCATTGATCTTATCCTTTTATTAATGACACGCAATTAAGCAATTGTTGAATATCACGTTTTTCTTTAACAAAAAGCAAGAGATAACGGGTTAATAAATTTGTAACAGACCTTTCGTTATAGTTTGTGATTTTGTATGTATTTTCATTGAAAGAAGCATAATTGTTACTAATTTTAATATTTTATTTCAAGAAGAGTCTTATA
This sequence comes from Artemisia argyi, assembly GCA_030686995.1. Taxonomy (NCBI): domain Eukaryota; kingdom Viridiplantae; phylum Streptophyta; class Magnoliopsida; order Asterales; family Asteraceae; genus Artemisia; species Artemisia argyi. Next base: position 22,409,403 of record CM060686.1, read on the forward strand.
CAGTAAAACGTCTATAAATTAATAAAAGGTAAATTAATAACTTCGATAAAATTAATAAGTTGTTCAGTCTCAACTTTGGACCAGTACAAATTTGACCCCAATCGATAAAACAATAAGATAATATATATATATATATATATATATATATATATATATATATATATATATATATATATATATATATATATATATATATATATATATATATATATATTGAAACCCCTGTGTATATATATATATATTAGTCCAAAAGAAATTAAAAATTAATAGTTACTAAAAATTTCATATATATATATATATATATATATATATATATATATGTGTGTGTGTGTGTGTGTGTGTGTGTGTGTGTGTGTGTGTGTGAAAAATACACTTCAAAATCCTAAGATTGTTTCGTATAAAATGAATTAATTGCAACTTGTTATTTTCTGTTGAACTTCAAATCTATATTGAGTTTATCTCAAAATCTCCTAATTGCACTAAAGTGTTGGTGTGTTGTCTTCTTGTATTACAACAAAAAGTGTTAATTTTATTTTCATAAAGTGTGAATATGAATTCATAAAATTTTAATTGAAACTTGTTTTTCAAATTTATTTTTCATCTCTAATGAGTATACATTGTAACTAGTATATTACACTTGAAAATTTAAATGGCATACGTAAAACCTCTTTAAATTAATAAATTATTAATTTATTGATATAATAATATCTCGCTAAAATAATAAAATATCTCGGTCTCAACACTATTAATTTATAGAGATTATACTGTATATTGCTTGAATACATTCTTTTTAAAAGTACAAATGACAACTTTTTGAGTGAATAATACTTTCTAATATGTTTTATTACGTTATATCATATTGCATACCATATTATAATAAAAGAAATGCTAGAACCACACATAAAATTCGAACAAAAAATTCACTCTCTTACGTGTCAGCGGGTGATTGGTTTAATAAGAGAGATGAGAGAGAAATTACCAGAAAATGTATCAATCACCCAATGACACGTCAATGAGTGAATTTCTTTTGTGGATCTAGCATTGCTCTTATATTAAACGGTAAATATTATAAAAAGGCTAGGTAGCAAGATGTTAAAGAAAAACTAAAACATTATTTTTTGACTCGTAATTTGTTATTATTTATTTTATTGATCTAGAATAAATATTATGGCTCTTTATAAGTGTTCACTTATAAGATAATTTATCAAGATTTCTAATATAGTGTTATAACTAGATTCGCGCAGATGGATTTTGGATCCTAGAGAATTTTTTATCCAACTTCATAGGTATCAAATAGTGTTGTTGGTGATGGTCTGGTGGAATCCGGATTTATAACTTAGAAATACTAAAGATGGAATAATATTAACGTGCAATGTACCGATCGCGCGTACACTATCCTCGGTGAGTCCAAGTCGACCACAAAGAATGAATTTGTTGGTTAAATTAATTATACAAAAAGTAATTTCTAATTAAAGCTATTAACAAAGGGGATTTGTTTTAGATGCAAATGATCATAGTTTTTAGTATTAAATAAATAACACAATAAGTAAATAACAAAGAATCTGAGTAAAGATGAAATCAATAAAAGATAAGAAGTGCTCATCTAGGTATTCTTCTATTTATACGAAACACATATCTATTCGTGTAATGCTTAACTAGTTCCTTAATTAGTGATTCTTATTTAGTATAAGTCCAATATAGGCCCTTGTAACCTATACATATGCCCTATAGCTTTCTAACTCGACTATAGAAGATGTTCTCTAGCTATAGCTCATTCATTAAGTCCGCCAACTAACCTATGTGACTTGCTTGTGATGATAGTAAACAAACAACACTTAACTAATTTGAAAACGTAAATTTACCTTCGTTAACTTAAACCTTATAGTCTACTAGTTTTAACAAGGCTATGTTAATTGTAATAACACTAGCCAAGAATTAGTATAGGAAATACATTAGAGAATCAAGTAATCAATATTCGGTTTTATTACTTATTTGACGTATGTGGAATTGTCTGGGCATCTTAGTACGTAGTTACTTATTACTAGGACATGCAACCACTTAATTGTAAAATTTAAAGTAACATTACTTGGCCATATTATTCACTTTCTGAATAAGCACAACAACAACATACCCAATCCCGCCGGGGAGGGGTTTCTGAATAAGCAATATGTGCTAATAACAGGACCAGTCTGTGTTAGCTTTTAAAATTAAAGGATGTGAGGAAATGGTGTATATGACTATATGAGTCATTGAGTCAGTCAGATGCAATCTGAAATATTATATAAGATTTTTCTTTTCAATGACTTGAGCCCATGTTCATGAAACCACTCTGGCTATTGAAATTTCATTGCTTAATATAACACTATGTCCAAATTGTGTTGCACGTATATTTTTTTTAGGTTGTACAGTAACTATTTTTGGTTTATAAGTACCCAACAATGCACACTTCATCATTAAAACAACTCAAATACTCAAAACAACCAAATTCAAGCTATGGCTTTCTTGAAATCTTACGTAAAACTCAATGAAGCTGATCTAATGAAGCTTGAGGCTTGTAGGAGAACACGGAAAAGAATTGTTGCTATTGGCATATCATCTGTTGCTCTTGTTCTTATAGTAGTTGCGAAATGTTGTGGGAATATCACATAGCAATGAAGGAAGCCATAATGGTGGTGGATCACAATCTCGGACACCAATGGCTTCCATCAAAGCCTTTTGTGATACAACGAGCTCCTTATCTCCTGTCGAAAATAAAATTCACATCCAGCCCGATGAGATAAACTTTCTTTGGTAGTCACCTTAAACGAGCTATCAAGAGCATCCACTCTTCCAGAGCGCAAGAATTGCAGTTAACTATGGGAACTTGCAATCGATCATCTGAACGGTACACTTTTATAAACTGATCATATCGATATGAAATTTATTGGACTTGATAAATGATCTTATGACATGGCTCAGCGCTGCCGGAACACATTTCAGAAAACATGCATTGATAGTGTCCAAGGAAGTATTGTTGGCTACCTTCAAATCTCAATTGAGTAAACAAGGAACAACCTTGCGATCACAAACGGGTTTTCAAGCGTCGTGAACTCATTCAACCAAAGAAGAAGATTGAATGGTTGGCTAGGAAAGACCATAAGCTGTGGCAAAATACTACATTACCGGCTGGAGTCAAAGCTGATGTGGTGGTGGCTAAGGATGGCTCCGGCAAGTACAAGAAAATATCTGATGCTCTTAAGGCAGTTCCCGAGAAGAGCAAGAAAAGATTTGTGATTTTCATATTCATTCTGTAAGCGAGCACATATCTTGTACTTTCGCTTAAATTTTTATCATCACATATCAACTTGTATCACCGATGTTAGAAATAATTTTTTTCTTACAAAATAGGCAAATAATCTTTTACTCAGTTAATATATACTCTGCACAAGGAAATGAAACTGATAACAACAAATACAATGGAAAGCAATTAAACAAACCAACAAAAGTTTCTATTAGTACACTTATCTTTTTCTCAGTTAATATTATAACAACAATCGTATATCAAACAACTAAATGTCCTTATACATCGACATCTTTTCCTTCAAATCCCTTTTTGTTGTCAGACTTTGAAAATATTCTACACCTGGAATTTTGAACTTCGACCAGCAGCTTAATTTTTATTTCTCGGATTCAATTACACCTTGACATGTTGGACAAAGGATTGAGTTACCTTTAGAATCATGGTTAGTTGAGTCAACCCAGTAATCAACGCCAATTTGTTATTTCTCTTGGTTTGGACCAACGTGAGGATACCATATCAGTTCAGATGACTCTACTACATCTTGGTCAAATTTTATGACAAGTAGCTAGGTAAGATTTGGGTGCATAAAGTGTCTTATTATTAGTTATGCCAGATTTCATATGATGAAAATTTATAGCCTTTTAAGTCTTAATTATACTGGCGTTCCGGCTTCACATGTTCTCAAGACTGCTTCACATCATGGTTACTCATCAACCATATGCCGTAGAGAAAAGCTTCCCAACGAGATGCACAAAAGGAGTCATCAATGGTCCCCAAACACCTTTTCTAGCAGCCACCATGATTATATCTCACATCATCATGTTGCGACATCTCCTTAAATTATGCTCAGATAAAGTATAAGAAAGAAGAACTTCATATATAGTATAGTGAAACTTTCTTTCTTTATAATCTGAGGAGAAATCAAGGAAATTGATTGCTTAACTTGATGATACGAGATACAAGTATATGTAGTTTGCGACTGCTAATCTATGTGTTTGGGAAGCAGTGATGACTCCTAGTGTGCATTTCATCGTGAAACATTTCCCTATAGCATGAAGTTGATGAGCAACCAGAATGCTAAGCAATCATGGGAGCGAGACTGAATCAACGCAAGGTTTATCAAGACTGCAAAAACTACTACGCGCAAATTTAAATCAAACATTAGATGTTCACCAAATGTTAATGCGCGCAAATTTAAATCAAACTTTTTAACGTTTAAATCGGACTAATTTAAATATAGTTTGGTTTAGAAATCATTCTACATAAAATTTAACTAAGAAAATTAAAGAACTGAATATAATAAAAATTTTGATCCAACATGAGAGTGATATGCAAATGTTGGATGCTTGAAACAAATGCATATGTGGGTTTATATAGAAGAAATATGAGCAAAGATATTAATGCTCAAACTCAAACATTTATTTCATTGGCTTAGCTTTTAATTCACAACATTGTAATATGATATGTTTTTTTTACCATTGATCTTATCCTTTTATTCATGAATATCACGTTTTTCTTTAGTAAAAAGCAAGAGACATAATTTTAATATTTTATTTCAAGAAGAGTCTTGTAGATCGCTTTTGTACATTCTTTTTAAAAGTATAAATGACAACTTTTTGAGTGAAAAATATTTTCTAATATTATGTTATATTATGTTATGTTACGTTATATCACATCATATCACATACTATATTACACAATATTATATTATAATTTTTAAATGGCAAATATTATAAAAAGGGTAGGTAGCAAGATGTTAAAGAAAAACTAAAACATTATTTTTTTTTTATGACTCATAATTTGTTATTATTTATGTTATAGATTTTGGAATAAATATTTTGTCTCTTTATAAGTGTTCACTTCTAAGATAATTTATCAAGTTTCTAATATAGTGTTATAACTATATTCGAGCAGAGGATTTTGGGTCCTAGAGAAATTTTTAGCGAACATCAAAGGTATCTTATAATATTCTTGTTGGTGATGGTCTGATGTGTGAAATCCAGTTTATAATGTATAACTTAGAAAATACTAAAAATGGAATCATATTAGTAGTAAGTGTACCCGATCGCATGTATGCTATCCTCGGTGAGTCCGAGTCGAACACAAACAACGAATTTATTGGTTAAATTAATGATACGAAAACTAATTTCTAATAAAGTAATTAACAATGGAGATTTGTTTTAGATTCAAATGATCATAGATTTTAGTATTAAATAAATAACAAACAATTTGAGTAAAGAAGAAATCAATAAAACTTAAAAAGTGCTCATCTAGTTTTTCATCTAGTTATACTAAAGACATGATCTATTAGTGTAATGCTTAATTATTTCCTTGATTAGTGACTCTTATTTAGTATAAGTCCAATATTGGCCCTTGTAACCTATACATATGCCTTATAACTTTCTAACTCGACTATAGAAGATGTTCTCTAGCTATAGTTCGTTCATTAAGTTCGCCAACTAACCTACGTCACTTTCTTGAGATGATAGTAAACTGACAACACTTAACTACTTTGTAAACGTAAATTTACCTTCTTTAACTTAAATCTTATAGTCTACTAGTTTTAACAAGGGTATGTTAATTGTAATACACTAACCACGAATTAGTATTGGCCATACCTTCGTGAATCAAGTAATCAATATTCGGTTTTATTACTTATTTAACGTATATGTAATTGTCTAGGTATCTTAGTACGTAGTTACTTATTACTAGTACATGTAACCACTTAATTGAAAAATTGAAAGTAACACTACTTGGCCGTATTATTCACTTTCTGAATTAGCACAACAACAACACACCCGATCCCGCCGCGGCGGGGTTTCTGAGTAAGCAATATGTGCTAATGACAGGACCACTCGCTCAAAAATTGCATATATAACATGACCACTCTTTGTTAGCATTTAAAATTAAGGGAGAATCACATATATATCCTTCCAAAATCTTAAATTCCATATATATTCAATATAAACTTAAAATAGCACATATATCCTTCTAAAAGCTCAAAAATTGCATATATATCCAAATTAAACTACTAATTGCATATATATCATTTTTAAACTTTCGTAATTATATATATATCCTTTCTAAACTTTCGTAGTTGCAAATATATCCTTTCTAAACTTTCGTATTTGCACATATATGCTTTCTAAACCTTTAAGAAGTCATATATATTAAAATAATTATTTTATTTAGTTTTAAACACTAAATTGTGATAATTATAATCTTAAAAATAACAATAACAACATTTATTTCAAGGGTACGATATCACGAGTTTCAAAATGAACTAGATGAACGAAAACAATATAACAAGATAATATTTAACTAAAAAACTCACTTAAGTAATTCTTTTAAAAAGTATAAATCACAACTTTTTGCGTGAATAACACTTTTTAATATCATGTTATATTATGTTATGTTATATCACATCTTTTGTGGCATTTTAAGACTTAATTAAACTGGCGTTCCGGCCTCACATGTTCTCAAGACTACTTCACACTGTAATTACTCATCACCGATTAGTTACGCCAAATTTCATATGATGAAAATTTACTTAATTAAATTGGCGTTCCGGTTCACATGTTCTCAAGACTGCTTCACATCATGGTTACTCATCAACCATATGCCGTTGAGAAAAGCTTCCCAACGAGATGCACAAAAGGAGTCATCAATGGTCCCCAAACACCTTTTCTAGCAGCCACCATGATTATTTCTCACATCATCATGTTGCAACATCTCCTTCAATTTATGCTCAGATAAAGTATAAGAAAGAAGAACTTCATATATAGTATAGTGAAACGTTCTTTCTTTATAATCTGAGGAGAAATCAAGGAAGTTGATTGCTTAACTTGATGATACGAGAAACAAGTATATGTAGTTTGCGACTGCTAATCTATGTGTTTGGGAAGCAGTGATGACTCTTAGTGTACATTTCATCGTGAAACATTTCCCTACAGCATGAAGTTGATGAGCAGCCAGAATGCTAAGCAATCATGGGAGCGAGACTGAATCAACGCAAGGTTTATCAAGAATGCAAAAACTACCGCGCGCAAATTTAAATCAAACATTTGATGTTCACCAAATGTTAATACTCGCAAATTTAAATCAAACTTTTTAACGTTGAAATCAGACTAATTTAAATATAGTTTGGTTTAGAAATCATTCTACATAAAATTTAACTAAGAAAATTAAAGAACTGAATGTAATAAAAATTTTGATCCAACATATGAGAGTGATATGCAAATGTTGGATGCTTGAAATAAATGCATATGTGGGTTTATATAGAAGAAATATGAGCAAAGATATTAATGCTCAAACTCAAACATTTATTTCATTGGCTTAGCTTTTAATTTACAACATTGTAATATGATATGTTTTTTGTTTACCATTGATCTTATCCTTTTATTCATGAATATCACGTTTTTCTTTAGTAAAAAACATGAGATACCGGATAATAAATTTGTAGCGGACCTTTTTTGAAACCAAAAAAAAAAAAAAAAAAAAAAAAAAAAAAAATTTAACTTAATTATAGTTTGAGATTTTATGTGTATATTTTCATTGAAAGAAATATAATTTTAATATTTTATTTCAAGAAGAGTCTTGTAGATCGCTTGTGTACATTCTTTTTAAAAGTATAAATGACAACTTTTTGAGTGAATAATACTTTCTAATATTATGTTATATTATGTTATATCACATCATATCACATACCATATTACACAATATTATATTATCATTTTTTAGTGGCAAATATTATAAAAAGGCTAGGTAGCAAGATGTTAAAGAAAAACTAAAACATTATCTTATTTTATGACTCACATAATTTGTTATTATTTATGTTATAGATTTTGGAATAAATATTTTGTCTCTTTATAAGTGTTCACTTCTAAGATAATTTATCAAGTTTCTTATATAGTGTTATAACTATATTCGAGCAGAAGATTTTGGGTCCTAGAGAAATTTTTAGTGAACATCAAATGTATCTTATAATATACTAAAAATGGAATCCTATTAGCTGTCAGTGTACCCGATCGCGTGTACCCTATCCTCGGTGAGTCCGAGTCGAACACAAACAACGAATTTATTGGTTAAATTAATGATACGAAAACTAATTTCTAATAAAGCAATTAACAATGGAGATTTGTTTTAGATTCAAATGATCATAGTTTTAGTATTAAATAAATAACAAACAATTTGAGTAAAGATGAAATCAATAAAACATAAAAAGTGCTCATCTAGTTTTTCATCTATTTATACTAAAGACATGATCTATTAGTGTAATGCTCAATTAGTTCCTTAATTAGTGACTCTTATTTAGTATAAGTCCAATATTGGCCCTTGTAACCTATACATATGCCCTATAACTTTCTAAGTCGACTATAGAAAATGTTCTCTAGCTATAGCCCAATCATTAAGTTCGCCAACTAACCTATGTCACTTTCTTGTGATGATAGTAAAATGACAACACTTAACTACTTTGTAAACGTAAATTTACCTTCTTTAACTTAAATCTTATAGTCTACTAGTTTTAACAAGGGTATGTTGATTGTAATACACTAGCCACGAATTAATATTGGCCATAGCTTAATGAATCAAGTAATCAATATTCGATTTTATTACTTATTTGACGTATACAGAACTGTCTGGGTATCTTAGTACGTAGTTACTTATTACTAGTACATGTAACCACTTAATTGTAAAATTGAAAGTAACACTACTTGGCCATTATTCACTTTCTGAATACGCACAACAACATACTCGATCCCGCCGCGGCGGTGTTTCTGAGTAAGCAATATGTGCTAATGACAGGACTACTCTCTCAAAAATTGCATATATAACAAGACCACCCTTTGTTACCATTTAAAATTAAGGGAGAATCGCATATAAATCATTCCAAAATCTTAAAATTCCATATATATCCAATGTAAACTTAAAATAGCATATATATCCTTCTAAAAGCTCAAAAATTGCATATATATCCAACTTAAACTACTAATTGCTTATATATCATTTTTAAACTTTCGTAATTACATATATATCCTTTCTAAACTTTCGTATTTGCACATATATGCTTTCTAAACCTTTAAGATGTCATATATATTAAAATAATTATTTTATTTAATTTTAAATGCTAAATTGTGATAATTATAATCTTAAAAATAACAGCAACAACATTTATTTCAAGGGTACGATATCACGAGTTTCAAAATGAACTAGATGAACAAAAACAATATAACAAGATAATATTTAACTAAAAAAGCCACTTTATCTCATATATAATACGACTACATGGAACAAACTCATCATATCGATGCTTTCCAAGACAGTCTTTATATACATTCAAACCGCCGATTTTACAGAGAATGCAACATCTTAGGCACAATAGATTTCATTTTTGGCAATTCGGCTATTGTTATTCAAAGCTCTAATATACTACCTAGAAGACCATTGAAGGGCCAGAAAAACATGATCATAGCACAAGGCAAGTTTGATCCTAATCAAAACACTAGCACTTCTATCCAAAACTGCACTATTTGGCCATACGGGGAGTTAGCGATGTTCAAACATTTTTGGGGGCCTTGGAAGAACTAGTCAACTACAGTCTATGCTAACAACATGATGCGAAGCATCATTGATCCAAAGGGATGGATGCCATGGGTCGGCACATCAGTTCCCGACACAATATTTTACGCAGGATTTGGTAATTATGGTCCAGTTGTCGTGACAAAGAATAGAGTCACCTGGAAAGGACTGAATTTCATAGCGAGCAAGGAAGCGAGTAAGTTCACTGTCAACCCTTTTATCCAAGGGAAGAAGTGGGTTAAAGATACCGGCGTGCCTTACAAATCAGGTCTATAATAATTAAGTGACAACACTTCTCAAACCATTCTTTCCAATGCGGAACCTAACTTATTCATATTCATTCTGTAAGCGAGCACATCTCTTGTACGTTTTACAATGTGGATGCAACATGTACAAAACAAAACAATATATATACTATATACGAAAGGTGATTTTTGCGAAAAATTTTATCATCACAGATCAACTTGTATCACCGATGTTAGAAATATATATATATATATTTTAAATAGGCAAATAATCTTTCATCCTAAAACAGATCTACTCGATCGTAGAGCGAAGAAAACTTATACTCCGCACAAGGAAATGAAACTGATAACATATACAATCGAAAGCAATTAAGCAAATCTGCAAAAGTTTCTATTAGTACACTTATCTTTTACACAGTTAATATAACAACAATCATATATCAAATAACTTAATGCCAGCGACATCTTTTCCTTCAAATCCCTTTTTATTGTGAGACTTTGAAAATCTTCTACATCTAGAATTTTGATCTACGACCGACAGCTTAATTGATATTTCTCGGATTCAATTACACCTTGACATGTTGGACAAAGGATTGAGTTACCATCAGAATCATAGTTAGTTGAGTCGAGCCAGTAATCAGCGCCAATTTTTTATTTCTCTCGGTTTGGACCAACATGAGGATACCATATCAGTTCAGATGACTCTACTACATTTTGGTCAAATTTTATGACAAGTAGCTAGGCTCAATTTTGGTCCTGAACGCGAACCATCACCACTGCGCCACCCACGAGGAACACGCGCAGATAACGAAAAACGTACTACTATCCACGATAGGTTGGGTACGACGTCTGATTCACAATACTTAGAGGAATATGAAGGCAGCGAGAGGCGCACTAATGTTCACTCCAGACTTGGCAGTCGATGGATACAAGACCGATTAGGACCTCAGCATTCACCAAGCCAAGGGTCCTCCAAATCTGGGAGCAAGAGAATTCACGACAGATTGGGGAAAAGAATGTCCCCAAGTGAAAGCCCCTCATGCTCTTCCTCTGAAGGAAGCCGGCGCAAGCGTCGAAAAAGAAACTACTCTTCCTCTAGTGACTCCTCGGACAACGAGGATAGGGAAACAGGACACTGGAAATCAAGAGGAAGACGTCGCGAAGAAGAAAATGAGGACATATCTCTTCCATGGCGACGCCAGAAAATTGATGCGTTTACACGACGCATCAGCGATTACTCCGACCACAAAAGGAGGCGCATGCCCACTAATGTAAAAACATATGATGGAACAGGTGATCCGGATGATCATCTAAAGGTTTTCGAATCAGCTGCTACTATCGAAAACTGGCCGCAACCTGTGTGGTGCCATATGTTTAATTCTACATTGGTAGGGAATGCGCGCACATGGTTTAGCAAACTCCCACGACGGAGCATCGGTGGGTTTGAAGAATTACGGAAAGCATTCCGTCTAAACTTTACCCAGAGAAAGAAGTGCGCTAAAAACCCTGTTGAATTAGCCAGAGTAAAACAGCGCCAAGGGGAATCAACCAGTGCTTTTATGGAATGCTTCAAGGATGAGTGCATACAAGTCAAAGCGTGTCCCGAAATTCTAAAAATTTCAGGGTTCATGAATGGGATTAACAACCCAGAACTTATCCGGAAGCTAAATGACAAAGTTCCCCAAACTTTCGATGAGCTAACAAAGCGCACAAGATCCTTCATACAAGGAGAAGCAGCCGCTGCGGACAGCAAAAAGGGTTACTCGAATTATAGGCAACAAGAACAGCCTAGGAGACAATCCAATGATCAGAATAACAACCGCAGCAGGATTTACCGCAGTGGAAGAGACAATGACAAATATACCCCTCTCACAAAAACTCCGAGGGAAATATTTGTAACAGAAGGTGCAAATTTCCCAAAACCTCCACCAATGCGTACCGTAGAGGAAAAGCGCGTAGGGAATGGATACTGCGAATACCTTGGTCAAAAAGGCCATACAACTAACGAGTGCGTCCAGCTACGACAACTAATTGAAAAGTTAGTAAGGGAAGGCAGAATTGACCACCTTGTAAAAAACATCAAAGAAGGAAAGGACAAACAAAGGAACGGGGGCAAGAAAGAACCTCTCAAAGAAAAAGCTGACACCATATACATGATACAGTCATGGCAACGTAAGATAAAACAAAAAGTCAGCCAAAAATTCTCCCCAGAAAAAGAGATATCCTTCCCTACTCTAGCTGCGGACAACGCAGTAGTAGAGCCTCTAACTATTGAAATACATACGGGGGGACATGATATCCACCGCATGTACATTGATGGAGGAGCATCCGCTGATATCCTATACGATCATTGTTTCAAAAGACTGCGACCTGAAATCCAAATTCAATTGATACCAGCAACAACATCGCTGACTTCACAGGAGAAAGAATTTGGCCTATGGGGCAATTACGCTTGCTAGTGGTCGTAGGAGATGAACAACACTCAACAGCGACATGGATAAATTTCATGGTAATAAAGTCGCCCTCACCATACAATGGCATCATTGGGAGACCTGGAATATCATCCATGCGCGCTGTGCCATCCACAGCGCATGGGATGCTCAAATTTCCAGTAGAAGGAGGAGTTGTTACCCTCTATAACACAACAGTACCACCAAAGGAATGCAACGCAGTAACCACTGAGGTGGTGAATATTCCAGAACAGCGCACAGAAAAAACACCAAACCTAAAGGTCGCTATTCACCCCGATTACCCGGACCAACAAGTTTCGATTGGAGGATCTTTATCTGACAAAGGTAAAGCAGCCGTGTGCGCACTCCTACAAAAGAATCTAGATATCTTTGCATGGAAACCAAAACACATGACAGGAGTGCCACGCTCTATCACGGAGCATAAGCTACAAATCCGATAAGGATATCCCCCAATACAACAAAAGAAGCGTGGCCAGGCCCCAGATCGTGCAAAAGCTATTCTGGAAGAAGTACACAAACTCGTAGACGCAGGCATCATGCGCGAAGTGTATTATCACGATTGGCTCTCTAACCCAGTAATGGTAAAGAAGAGCGATGGCAGTTGGAGAATGTGCGTGGACTTCACCGACCTTAACAAAGCATGTCCACAGGACTGCTATCCGCTGCCAGAGATAGACTGGAAGGTAGAATCCCTGTGCGGATATCCTTTTAAATGCTTTCTAGACGCATACAAAGGGTATCATCAAATACAGATGGCAGTCGAGGATGAAGAAAAAACAGCTTTCCACACCAGTCAAGGAGTTTACTGTTACACGAAAATGCCTTTTGGCTTGAAAAACGCAGGCGCAACATACCAACGATTGGTGGACACAGCTTTTGAGAAACAAGTAGGTCGAAACTTGGAGGTCTACGTTGACGACCTTGTCATCAAAAGCCACACAGAGGATGAATTGGTGCGCGACATCGAGGAAACGTTCAAAACATTGGGACAAATAAACATGAAGTTAAATCCCAAGAAGTGCACCTTTGGCGCAACTGAAGGCATGTTCCTCGGATACTTAATAGAACCTGATGGAATCAAGCCTTGCCCAGAAAAAACAAAAGCTGTTATTGATCTTCCCTCACCGCGCACACTCAAAGAAGTCCAGTCATTAAACGGAAAGCTAGCAGGGCTAAACCGTTTCTTATCTAAGTCAGCAGACAAATCACTCCCTCTCTTTAAAACACTTACAAAGTGTACTAAAAAGGGAGACTTCCATTGGACCGCAGAAGCAGAAGAAGCTTTCCAACAACTAAAACAACATCTGGCATCTCTTCCCAAACTTGTCGCACCGCGACCAGGGGAAGAGCTAATCATGTACTTATCGGCAACTCATGGAGTAGTTAGCGCAGTACTATTGACAGATAGGAACTCCGTCCAGACACCCATATACTTTGTAAGCAAAGCACTGAAGAAGACAGAGACTAACTACAGCGCTATGGAAAAGCTGGTCTTAGCTCTAGTATTCGCAGCTAAAAGACTGTGCAGATACTTTCAAGCGCACCCAATAGCTGTAATCACAGATCAGCCAATCAAACAAGTTATCTCTAAACCTGACGCATCAGGACGGCTACAAAAGTGGAGTGTACTGTTAAGTGAATATAACATCTCATATAGACCGCGCACTGCAATCAAAGGACATATATTAGCTGATTTCATTGTTGAGAAGCCAGATAGCGATAGTCCAACCTCTATAACCAAAACAGATCTGCAGGAACCCTAGATTCTGTTCACAGATGGGTCTTCATGTGTAGATGGATCAGGCGCAGGCCTTATTCTCACAAATCCAGAAGGTATGGAATTCACCTATGCGCTGCGCTTCGAATTCACAGCCACAAACAATGAGGCAGAATACGAAGCTCTACTAGCTGGACTGTGCATTGCAATCCAAATGGGTGTATGCAACTTGGAGGCAAACGTAGATTCTCGGCTAGTCGCTAACCATGTGCTAGGTGAATATGAAGCCAAGGATGAACACATGATCCAATACCTGGATAAAACCAAGTCCTTAATTAAAAACTTTGACAGGTTCACAATAAAACAAGTGCCTAAAGGGGACAACAGGAAAGCTGATGCACTTAGCAAGATCGCATCCACGAGCTTTGCGCACTTATCAAAACAGGTATTGGTAGAAACCTTACAAAACAAATCAATCTTGGAGATGGAAGTATCCACGGTGATAGAAGAACAAGACCCTACATGGATGACACCTATCATTGAGTTCATTAGCAAAGGAGTCCTACCACAGGATCATAAGGACGCTCGAAGAATACGGCGCACAGTGCAGCGATTTGAACTACGGGATAACATCCTCTATCGACGTTCTTTTGTGCAACCTTGGCTACGATGTGTCGGACCCCTACAAGCAGACTATGTACTCCAAGAAATCCACGCTGGATCATGCAGCATGTACTCAGGGCCGCGATCTGTTGTAGCGCGCGCTCTACGGTCGGGGTATTATTGGCCAACTATGCATCGCGACGCACGCGATATGATAAAAAAGTGCAGCAATTTCCAAGTACACAGGCCAATTCCGCGCCAACCACAACAAGAGCTAACACCCATTACCTCACCATGGCTATTTTACAAGTGGGGCATTGACATCACAGGACCCTTTCCAGTCGCAGCAGGAGGGCTAAAATTCCTCATCGTAGCCATAGATTACTTCACGGGCAACCAGGTCAAACGCTTTGTATGGGATAACATTGTCTGTCGCTTCGGACTACCTGGAGAAATTATATCAGACAATGGGAAGCAGTTCTGCGACAACCCATTCAAAGATTGGTGCGCACAATTGAACATCACACAACACTTCGCTTCAGTAAAACACCCACAAACCAATGGTTTGGTTGAGCGAGCAAATCGAGTCTAGGTGAAGGAATAAAAGCACGCCTTGACAGACACAAAGGAAGGTGGGTGGACGAGCTCTCACATGTCTTATGGGCGCATCGCACTGTCACAACTCACCATTTCAGGTCATTTCTCGAACTTTGGAAAAACACTATTCATCAAACACTATTCATCAAAACACTATTCATCAGTTTACTATTCATCATTTTTGGTGTCAGTTTGACATTCCGAGAAGCATTTAGAAATTTTACTATTCACGGAACACTATTCATTGCGGGAAAAGATTTCATCATTCACGTGCATTACACATTTCATCGTAAATTTAGTTTACGGGTATTCAAATTCGCGTAACCGTATTGGTTCAGGTGCGAATTCATGCATTATCAGTAATAACATTTCATACGGACTGGGGATAGTCTGCATATCATCAGTAGGTCATTTACATGTTATACCACTCTTAGGATTTTCAAATTTATATATTTGAAACATTTAACGTTTTTACGTATAAGTATTTATAGTAAACGTTAACACCCGGTTTATACACGACGAATATATCTAAATATTCCCACAACGGTCCCGACATATTTTTATATCCATTTTAACATCATAAAAGTTATAACATTCAGTTACCCAGTATTTTGGAAATTTATTTTATTTATAACGTACGCGTATGAATATAACGACGGTTTTCGTGAAAACTAAACAATAATCACCCGATCACTCAGTAAATGTACCCAACATATTTTTAATATGTTTTTATCATTATTATGACTTTTATTTCATCCCGGTTAACTTCGTGAATGTTTATTGCTATTAAACCCGGTACCCGATTATGACTAATACTTACACTAAACCACAACTAATAATACACTACATTTCTCAAGTGATCAAAACCGTTTTGGCTACTCCTTTTTCACACCAAAACCGGCCATGAGCCACCCCTTTTAACCTTGTGCATTGATTACCTTTATTTAACTAATAAACCTCTATAAACATTACTTTACCAAAACCTAGAATCATAATACACCATTTTAGATAAGAAAGAAAATTTGCTCATCTCTTTTCCTCTCTTCATCCACACGACCCAAAAATATCACCAAGATCAAGTGATCATTTTTCATAAGTTAAAACACTAAACTTGTTCCTTTTACATGCCTAATCAAGAATCAAGCAACAAAAACACAAGAACATCAAGCATAATCATCATATAATCATCTCATTTTATCAAGTAAGTTTTCAACTTTATTTTTTCATGGATCATCTTATTTTTACATGTATTTCATGAGTATCATGCTAAAAACCATGTACAACTAGCTATACCACCCTTTATTTTGTCTAAAATGAAACATACAAACCCTAACTTTTTAGTTATGAATCCCCTTGCTCTAATTACTTGGTTAGGAGTCCATGGCACCCTAAGAAGGTGTATGGTAGGATTAGATTAGTTTTGTGAAGTTTACAAGAGATTTGGTTGAAGTAGAAACTAGTTTTGGACATGAAAAATGGATTTCTAACAAGTATATATACATGCTGTCCCATTTTTGTAAATCCAGAAAAATCAGGGAATTCCGGGTAACTTTGGGCTAAAGATTTAGAAAATACTTTCAAAAACGAATCCGTAGGCGAAAGAACGGATTAAAACGAGTTTATAACGAAGAAGTTATGATTTTTGCAAGATTGTTGACGAAAACTATTTTCTGAAAATTTTACATGCTGTTGGGCGTTTTTCATTGGACAAAAAGAGACTTTAGACGTAACCCGGAGGAGCCGAGCTTTCCAAAATATATTACTACATACTAAGACGTAACCGTGGATATAAAGAACAAGTAAAACGGACTTATAACGACCAAGATATACACGTTTCAAAATCGGCGAAACTCTATTTATTTCCATCAGCTTTTTAGAAATATTATATTTCTAAGTATAGAAAAACAGTTTTCGTAAGACATCATGTTGAGAGCCAATTTACTCATTGATAAACTCATTTCTGGAAAATTTACATCATTGACAAAAAGTTAGTTCACCCAGCCTAGTTTTCAAAACATCAAGCCGTTTGTCAAAAGGATTTATAACGAACAACTTATGGACTTCCAAACTTGCCCGAAAACTGCCCAGAATCTGCCAAAACAGCCCAAACACCTCACTTGACGGCTAATTATCTTTATGATCGAGACCTGTATGGACAAACTTCACTTCTGTGACTTTTTAGATATAGTGAAAATCTTCTCAAAACTACTGAGCTTCTTTCCTAACTCCTAATATTCACTATTTCACGACTAGTTTTATGAGACCGTTTTGTCACTAATAGAAGTAATAATACTTCTACGTACTAAATTCTAGATTTTCTAGAAATATTAATCAAGTACCCAATTTCATAACTAATGATGCATTAGTGATTACAAGTATATTTTCATTAGTACAAGGCGTTATTTCAAGGATTTCAAACCGAGGATTTCAACACAAACATTGGTACATATGATATATATATAAGTATATATATTACAACTAGTTTACTTTTCTAATAGCCATATTTTCCTAAGTCTTGGAATATATACTTTTGATAACAACAAGTGTTTTTCAAAGAGTAGAGTGGTATAGTAAACATGTGCATGGACATTCATAACATCATTTCATGATCTAAAGTAGATCGTTCATCATTCATATTAGGTTGCGGCTAGTGTGCGCACCTTGTTTTTCAGCTCATTACATGTTCATGGTACCATCATATTGGGTTGCAGCAGCTAATTGTTCATTGGTGTTCATTTCATTTCATCACAGTTTCATCAGTTAAGGTGAGTTTTCATAGCCCCGTTTTCAATTCAACATTTTTGATTGTTTTCAAATCCCACGGGGGGGAATACATTGCATCAATCATTTCAGTACGAGCCCAAGTATTCAAACATGTACATAGCTTAAGTTACCTTGCCATGTGATAAGTCCCCTGTAACATCATGAACCGTTAATTTACCGTTAAGCGAGAGTGAGTGGATAGATCTATCGAGGGTGACGCCTCCATCCGTGGTAGTGATTACCAACAGTAAGCGGATGCATGTCATGTCTTTTACATTTGAATGTTTCGGCAGAACATTCGGGAGGGGCATAGAGTTTCATCAGTCATAGCTTCGGTGTCATGAGCTTAAGGCTATTGTACAATTTTCATGAGATTTTTATCTTGCACTTTTACTTGTGGTGGCCGTACATCATTACATTTTGCAAACCTATGGAATTCACCAACATTCGTGTTGACGTTTTAGCAATGTATTTCAGGTTATTAAGGTAGCTCATGTGACATGCATTTGGACCTTCATGGAGTCGCGGAGTCGACGCGTCTCATCATTATTTCATGCACTTATGTAAACATTTGATCTAGTATGACTTGTTTTTATAAACTTGCAACACCTTTTGGGGACCTCATTTTGTAAACTCTGAATTATCTCAATGATCAAATGCAGTATTTTCCAAACGACACTTTAGGTCGTTCAATGTAACTGTAACTGTGGTGCTATGACAGACACCCCCAAGTATTCCATTCCGCTGCAAGTCAGGTAAATTGGGGGTGTGACACGCACCACAATCAAAACCAGTACTGGAGACACGCCATTCTCCCTTGTCTACGGAAGAGAAGCCGTTATACCAGCTGAGATAGGAATGCCAACTATACGAACAGCAGAGGTCAATGACACAACAAATGACGAGGAGCGGCGCATAGACTTGGACTTACTGGAAGAAAGACGTGAACGCGCAGCTATACGCGAGGCAAAGGCTAAGGCAAAGATGAAGAAGTATTATGATGCAAAGGTCAAACACACTTCCTTCAGGCCAGGAGAATTTGTATATCGCGCCAATGATGCAAGCCACGCAGAAGACACAGGCAAGCTCGGACTTAAATGGGAAGGACCCTACGAGGTCACTGATGCGCTAGGCAATGGCGCATACAGGCTGCGTGATATGGAAGGTCACGGCCTAGCGCGCACCTGGAACATCTGCAATCTTAAAAGATGCTGTCTTTAGGCGAGGCTACGGCCAATACACAGACACCTTTGCACTTTAGAATGTGCCCAATAAGTGTTTGTTTTTTCTTTTCTTTCTTAGGAATTGTATTCTTACTTTTTCAAAAACTTGCAAGTATCAATAAAATGTTATGGTTTCTAGCTAACTCCATAACGTATTTCACTTTATTGCGTACATTCTTATATATGTCAATATTGTTATCTTATATTTTTGCCTACATGGCGTGCATGCACTAATTAAAGACCCACGAAGGCATAAAGGATGAGTAAACCTACTAATTTACTCGTTGAGTAAGAGGGTTGCAAACCCATCAACATGGGATCACGCATCCTTGCTAAGCGCCTTACTTTTGAGACGTTGAGGTAAGTTTTCATTGCGTGCCCCACGACGGATGCGCAAATATTCAGTACACTGTACCAAGCTTAGCAAATAACGAGCCAAGACTCTTGGTCAAATAATAAAACTTCGCAAACATTAACGCAAGTATATTTTTTAAGTCACGTACTTAATTTATGCATAAAAGAGTATCTTATTCGATATTTTTACACAAAATTACAAGCAAAGGATACACTTTGTTATTTATACAATACATATACAAGCTACAAAAGAAAAAGAAGCCTATATGCTATGACGATGCTCAGGGCTATCTTTCGGTGCAGCAGAACTCCCTGCCTCTTGAAGCTTTCTCAAGAGCAACACATCCTTAGGCGATACGGTCGGCACACTTACAGGAATCCCATCAGACCGGGGAATATGTGCAGCGCCTACACCGCATAGGACGGCCTTGCCCTCAATCCCTTTTTTCAGGGCAGCTCTCTGCGCGTGGCGCTCCAGTACCTCTTTCAGAGGAATCTCCATCTCCAGAGCAAATGGGTTCAACATATGACGAGGCTGCACAAACACTGGAACCTGCAGCTGCGACTCGTCGGGCTTGAGGAAGTAGTCTAGCTGCGCCTCGGCATCCTCCAAAATATGGCGTTCCAGGGTCAACCCCTCCATAATTACCTTTATGGGGTTGTCCTGGTCGCGCTCCAACCGTGCAATGTGGGGAAGCTCCAGAAGTTTCATCCCCTCCATGGCCTGCACCAGCTCATCAGATGCATTCGCGTTATAGCCGGGCACCTCAGTTAGGGCCATGTTCAGCGCCTTGGCCTCAAAAAGCTCCTCCATAGCTTGCGACCTCCCACGCTCCACAACGCATTGCACCACCTTCACAAAGGCCCCCAACACCTCTTGGGACTCCAAGGTGCCTATAGCAGCTAGGCGCAACCCATGGCTAATCAACCACCTACATCAACAAGGACAACTTGTGTTAAAAAGAAACATAACAACAAATAGTAATAAAGGCAACATTGCGCAAAACGATGTAAAGACGTACCTG
Source organism: Artemisia argyi (assembly GCA_030686995.1). Classification (NCBI taxonomy): domain Eukaryota; kingdom Viridiplantae; phylum Streptophyta; class Magnoliopsida; order Asterales; family Asteraceae; genus Artemisia; species Artemisia argyi. Next base: position 22,430,260 of record CM060686.1, read on the forward strand.
CGCTCAGCTATGGTCGACATCAGATGAGGGTATAACTCCTCATCATACTCTATGCTCAGGCCACGCAGCTTGTCCTCCTGTGCCTGAACAATCTTCTCCATGCGCACCTTGAACTCAGCGATGTTCGCGAAGTGCTCCTCCTTCTTCTCCTCCAGATACCTTACTGCCCAAGTAAGGTTGGCCCTGAACTGATGAAGTTGTCCGCGCGCTTGCTCCAGCTCAGCCATCGCGGTCAACTTCTCATTGGTGACCTTATCAGTGTACACCCTGAAGGACCCCACTTCCGCCTGCGCCTCAGCCAACTGCGCACGGAGAACAGCTATCTCCCCATCTTTTTGGGCGAGAGTGCTACTCTCCCCGACGTACCTCGTCTTCAACTGAGCCACCAGCTCAGTCTGACGTGCAGCAGTAGCAGCCAACTCATCCATCAGGTGCTGCGCAGATACGCCCTCATCAACCTTTGCTTCCCCCTCCTTGTTTTCATTCTGTGGAGGGGACACCGTCTCCACGAAGGCTCCATCATCCTTCGTGGCATCATCACTACAATACATGAAGAAAACAGTTAGACCATATTAAGACAAGTAATAAAGAAAATACATAGCATAATACAAACTACTTACAGAAATGGAGAGGCCTCTGCAGCCTTCTTATTCGCGCCAGGAGCGGATGTCTCTTCCTCAGCAGACGACTCCTCATCTCCAATAAGGTAGCGTCTCCTCTTGGAGATGCCATTGCCACCAGCCTCTCCCGGCTTTTGCTTCTGCGCTATCTCCTCCGGCTTCAGCACCTCCTCGGGTTTCAACATCTCCACACTATCAGAGGATTCAGCGTACACCTCCTCTACATGCGCAGTCTCCACATTGGGCACCACACTCTGAACGGGCGTAACTTGGAGAGGCGGCGAGTCTTCATGGCCAACAGGCCCTAGCACAGCCAAATGACCCGTAGTAGCTTCCAAAAGCGGCTGCTCATTCTCCCTTAGAGGGCGCACGCCAATGGTCACCTGCTTCGGCTTTTCCAGCTTCACTACTGCAAACAGATCCATCTCTGCGCACACAGAAACAAAACAGCAAAAAAAAAAAAGAAATTAGTTATTAAATGTGCGCACATAGAAAAACTTACATGTAGAAGCAAAAGGGACGAACACCTACCCCGGCCTTCCTCATCAATAAAGGTTGGCACTTCGTTAACACCCCCAAAGTAGCTGCGACTCAACCCCATATGCACCAAAAACTCCTCCGGATAAGGGTTAATGGGGATACGGTTGGCATCAGTGGTCTGCGCATCGGCCAAACTATAGGAACCGGGTACGGGGCGCCCATCCCTCGGCAATGTGTCTTGAGTATAAAACTCAAAGGACGATGGAAATACTACGTCATCAACCCAGAAAAAGTACTCCCTCCAATGTCTCAGGGAGTCTACCTTCTCGGTGTAGCACTAAAGCTTCCCCGCGTGCTTCGCAAAGGATACCCATCCATGCGACCACGTTGTGTGGTAAAAGGCGCGGAACAGGTCAACAGTCGGCTCTATCGCAAGTAAACGGCAGTTTACCTCAAAATTCGATACCTTAGCCGCACCCATACAGTGCAGCTGAGAGATATGAAGACGATAGTAATTGAGCAAATTTTTCAGAAAAATAGATATCGGTACGCGGTAATTGGCGTACTCAAAAAACGCGTGTATAGTCCTATTTTCCCTTCGGGGAAATCGGCTATACACGCATCAACGTCTGGAGCCTCTAGATGCACGTCCAGAGGAATGAAGTAGTCAGAAGAAAACTGACGCACATCATCCTCACTCATCGCAGAGTGAAACTCCTCTAATTGGGAAACCATTTTCATAAATTTACTAGAATACGCACACAAATTTACCTAATCAAACAGTCACTTTCTTTGCAAAAAACGCTTTGAAGAAGTGTGCAATGGTGAGTGTGTGTTTTTACTGTGTGTTTCGGGTAAATGGAGGCGGTGACTCTTATATAAGGAGTCAAAAAACCCTAGATAAAGCCCACGTGGATCCCACTCGCAAAACGTGTGGCTAGAATCCGAAACGGTACATGCACTTTTTCTCGTTTTTCGAGGGACACGTGGACACAACCCCCGATTTTCGAGGCATTTCTTTGAAATATCTATGACTAGGTACATTGTACTCAATATTGGGCGGCAATATTTAAAATTTCTCCCGCCACGCTTACCGCTGTTGTGACTAGTCTAGCATCCGCGGCTACGAGCCGCGCACACTAGACTGGGGGGACATGATGATGTATAGTCTATATATGGGCCACGAGCCCAAATATTAAACATTACTAAGGCCAATAACCACCATGCGTGGGCTATTACAACTTGGGCCGCATTAATAAAGGGATTGGGCTCACGCAAGCCCAACCAAACTATATACGGTATAGATAAGGATCTATCTATGGAATAGATATCCTTAACCCGGATAAGCACCATGTGTGCGAAACGTAAGGAGCACGAACCCTACAAGGATTCTGCGCCTATATAAGGAATGACATAATTCTCATTAAAGGTACGATTCACAAAACCCTAAAAACCCTTTACGAGAACCCTAAATCGATTACTTACTCTCACGCCGGAGTCTAATCGTGGGAGAAAATCCCACGATAAGCCTAACGGTGTTGTTTATTTTCTTAGTGCGCAGGTTTCAAGCATTAAGAAGCGAATTGGTACGAGAGTAAGAGCCCATAATCAGGTACGCCCAACTTTTGTATCAACAATGACTCTACTACATTTTGGTCAAATTTTATGACAAGTAGCTAGGTAAGATTTGTGTGCATAAAGTTGTCATATTATTAGTTACACCATAGTTCATATGATGAAAATTTATGGCCTTTTAAGTCTTAATTGAACTGGCGTTCCGGCTTCACATGTTCTCAAGACTGCATCACATTGTGATTACTCATCAACCATACGCTGTAGAGAAAAGCTTCCCAATGAGATGCACAAAAAGAGTCATCAATGGTCCTGAAACGCTTTTTCTAGTAACCACAATATGCTTATATCTCACATTATCATGTTGCAAGATCTCCATAAATTTACGCTCAGATAAATTATAAGAAAGAAGTACATCATATATAGTATAGTGAAACTTTCTTTTTTTATAATCTGAGAAGAAATCAAGGAAACAGATCACTTAACTTGATGATACGAGATACAAGTATATGTAGTTAGCGAGTGTTAATCTATGTGTTTGGGAAACAGTGATGCCTCCTAGTGTGCATTTCATCGTGAAACATTTCCCTATAACATGAAGTTGATGAGCAACCGCAATGCTAAGCAATCATAGGAGCGAGACTGAATCAACACAGGGTTTATCAAAATGGAAAAAACTACCGTGCGCAAATTTAAATCAAACATTTGATGTTCACCAAATGTTAATGCGCGCAAATTTGAATCAAACTTTTTAAAGTTGAAATCGGACTAATTTAAATATAGTTTGGTTTAGAAATCATTCCACATAAAATTTAAGTAAGAAAATTAAAGAACTGAATGTAATAAAAATAATTGTGATCCAACATATGAGAGTGATATGCAAATGTTGGATGCTTGAAACAAAATGCATATGTGGGTTTATATAGAAGAAATATGAGCATAGATATTAATGCTCAAAACATTTATTTCATTGGCTTAACTTTTAATTCACAAGATTGTAATATGATAGTTTATTTTATTTTATTGATCTTACCTTTTTATTCATGAATATCACATTTTTCTTTAACAAAAAGTAAGAGATAATGGATAACAAATTTGTAATGGACACTTAAAAAAAATGTAGTTCGTATCTTTTCGTTGAAAGAAACATAATTATTACTAATTTTATTCCAAGAAGAGTCTTAAAGATTGCTTAAGTAATTCTTTTAAAAAGTATAAATCACAACTTTTTGCGTGAATAACACTTTTAATATCATGTTATATTATGTTATGTTATATCACATCTTTTGTGGCATTTTAAGACTTAATTAAACTGGCGTTCCGGCCTCACATGTTCTCAAGACTACTTCACACTGTAATTACTCATCACCGATTAGTTACGCCAAATTTCATATGATGAAAATTTACTTAATTAAATTGGCGTTCCGGCTTCACATGTTCTCAAGACTGCTTCACATCATGGTTACTCATCAACCATATGCCGTAGAGAAAAGCTTCCCAACGAGATGCACAAAAGGAGTCATCAATGGTCCCCAACCACCTTTTCTAGCAGCCACCATGATTATATCTCACATCATCATGTTGCAACATCTCCTTAAATTTATGCTCAGATAAAGTATAAGAAAGAAGAACTTCATATATAGTATAGTGAAACGTTCTTTCTTTATAATCAGAGGAGAAATCAAGGAAGTTGATTGCTTAACTTGATGATACGAGAAACAAGTATATGTAGTTTGCAACTGCTAATCTATGTGTTTGGGAAGCAGTGATGACTCTTAGTGTACATTTCATCGTGAAACATTTCCCTATAGCATGAAGTTGATGAGCAGCCAGAATGCTAAGCAATCATGGGAGCGAGACTGAATCAACGCAAGGTTTATCAAGAATGGAAAAACTACCGAGCGTAAATTTAAATCAAACATTTGATGTTCACCAAATGTTAATGCGCGCAAATTTAAATCAAACTTTTTAACGTTGAAATCGGACTAATTTAAATATAGTTTGGTTTAGAAATCATTCTACATAAAATTTAACTACGAAAATTAAAGAAATGAATGTAATAAAAATTTTGATCCAACATATGAGAGTGATATGCAAATGTTGGATGCTTGAAACAAATGCATATGTGGGTTTATATAGAAGAAATATGAGCAAAGATATTAATGCTCAGACTCAAACATTTATTTCATTGGCTTAGCTTTTAATTCACAACATTGTAATATGATATGTTTTTTGTTTACCATTGATCTTATCCTTTTATTCATGAATATCATGTTTTTCTTTAGTAAAAAACATGAGATACCGAATAATAAATTTGTAGCGGACCCTTTTTGAAACCAAAAAAATAATAAAAATAAAATTTAACTTAATTATAGTTTGAGATTTTATGTGTATATTTTCATTGAAAGAAATATAATTTTAATATTTTATTTCAAGAAGAGTCTTGTAGATCGCTTGTGTACATTCTTTTTAAAAGTATAAATGACAACTTTTTGAGTGAATAATACTTTCTAATATTATGTTATATTATATTATATTACGTTATATCACATCATATCACATACAATATTACACAATATTATATTATCATTTTTTAGTGGCAAATATTATAAAAAGGCTAGGTAGCAAGATGTTAAAGAAAAACTAAAACATTATCTTATTTTATGACTCACATAATTTGTTATTATTTATGTTATAGATTTTGGAATAAATATTTTGTCTCTTTATAAGTGTTCACTTCTAGGATAATTTATCAAGTTTCTAATATAGTTTTATAACTATATTCGAGCAGAAGATTTTGGGTCCTAGAGAAATTTTTAGCAAACATCAAATGTATCTTATAGTATACTAAAAATGGAATCCTATTAGCTGTCAGTGTACCCGATCGCGTGTACGCTATCCTCGGTGAGTCCGAGTCGAACACAAACAACGAATTTATTGGTTAAATTAATGATACGAAAACTAATTTCTAATAAAGCAATTAACAATGGAGATTTGTTTTAGATTCAAATGATCATAGTTTTAGTATTAAATAAATAACAAACAATTTGAGTAAAGTTGAAATCAATAAAACATAAAAAGTGCTCATCTAGTTTTTCATCTATTTATACTAAAGACATGATCTATTAGTGTAATGCTCAATTAGTTCCTTAATTAGTGACTCTTATTTAGTATAAGTCCAATATTGGCCCTTGTAACCTATACATATGCCCTATAACTTTCTAAGTCGACTATAGAAAATGTTCTCTAGCTATAGCCCAATCATTAAGTTCGCCAACTAACCTATGTCACTTTCTTGTGATGATAGTAAAATGACAACACTTAACTACTTTGTAAACGTAAATTTACCTTCTTTAACTTAAATCTTATAGTCTACTAGTTTTAACAAGGGTATGTTGATTGTAATACACTAGCCACGAATTAGTATTGGCCATAGCTTCGTGAATCAAGTAATCAATATTCGGTTTTATTACTTATTTGACGTATACAGAACTGTCTAGGTATCTTAGTACGTAGTTACTTATTACTAGTACATGTAACAACTTAATTGTAAAATTGAAAGTAACACTACTTGGCCATTATTCACTTTCTGAATAAGCACAACAACAACATACTCGATCCCGCCGCGGCGGGGTTTCTGAGTAAGCAATATGTGCTAATGACAGGACTACTCTCTCAAAAATTGCATATATAACAAGACCACCCTTTGTTAGCATTTAAAATTAAGGGAGAATCGCATATAAATCCTTCCAAAATCTTAAAATTCCATATATATCCAATGTACACTTAAAATAGCATATATATCCTTCTAAAAGCTCAAAAATTGCATATATATCCAACTTAAACTACTAATTGCTTATATATCATTTTTAAACTTTCGTAATTACATATATATATCCTTTCTAAACTTTTGTAGTTGCAAATATATCCTTTCTAAACTTTCGTATTTGCACATGTATGCTTTCTAAACCTTTAAGATGTCATATATATTAAAATAATTATTTTATTTAATTTTAAATGCTAAATTGTGATAATTATAATCTTAAAAATAATAGCAACAACATTTATTTCAAGGGTACGATATCACGAGTTTCAAAATGAACTAGATGAACAAAAACAATATAACAAGATAATATTTAACTAAAAAAGTCACTTTATCTCATATATAATACGACTACATGGAACAAACTCATCATATCGATGCTTTCCAAGTAAGTCTTTATACACATTCAAACCGCCGATTTTACAGAGAATGCAACATCTAAGGCACAGTAGATTTCATTTTTGGCAATTCGGCTGTTGTTATTCAAAGCTCTAATATACTACCTAGGAGACCATTGAAGGGCCAGAAAAACATGATCATAGCACAAGGCAAGTTTGATCCTAATCAAAACACTAGCACTTCTATCCAAAACTGCACTATTTGGCCATACGGGGAGTTAGCGATGTTCAAACATTTTTGGGGGCCTTGGAAGAGCTAGTCAACTACAGTCTATGCTAACAACATGATGTGAAGCATTGATCCAAAGGGATGGATGCCATGGGTCGGCACATCAGTTCCCGACACAATATTTTACGCAGGATTTGGTAATTATGGTCCAGGTGTCGTGACAAAGAATAGAGTCACCTGGAAAGGACTGAAATTCATAGCGAGCAAGGAAGCGAGTAAGTTCACTGTCAACCCTTTTATCCAAGGGAAGAAGTGGGTTAAAGATACCGGCGTGCCTTACAAATCAGGTCTATAATAATTAAGTGACAACACTTCTCAAACCATTCTTTCCAATGCGGTACCTAACTTATTCATATTCATTCTGTAAGCGAGCACATCTCTTGTACTTTTTACAATGTGGATGCAACACGTACAAAACAAAACAATATATATACTATATACGAAAGGTGATTTTTGCGAAAATTTTATCATCACAGATCAACTTGTATCACCGATGTTAGAAATAATTTTTTTTTTTTTAAATAGGCAAATAATCTTTCATCCTAAAACAGATCTACTCGATCGTAGAGCGAAGAAAACTTATACTCCGCACAAGGAAATGAAACTGATAACATATACAATCGAAAGCAATTAAGCAAAGCTGCAAAAGTTTCTATTAGTACACTTATCTTTTACACAGTTAATATAACAACAATCATATATCAAATAACTTAATGTCCAGCGACATCTTTTCCTTCAAATCCCTTTTTATTGTGAGACTTTGAAAATCTTCTACATCTAGAATTTTGATCTACGACCGACAGCTTAATTGATATTTCTCGGATTCAATTACACCTTGACATGTTGGACAAAGGATTGAGTTACCATCAGAATCATAGTTAGTTGAGTCGAGCCAGTAATCAGCGCCAATTTTTTATTTCTCTCGGTTTGGACCAACATGAGGATACCATATCAGTTCAGATGACTCTACTACATTTTGTCAAATTTTATGACAAGTAGCTAGGTAAGATTTGTGTGCATAAAGTTGTCTTATTATTAGTTACACCAGAGTTCATATGATGAAAATTTATGTCCTTTTAAGTCTTAATTGAACTGGCGTTCCGGCTTCACATGTTCTCAAGACTGCATCACATTGTGATTACTCATCAACCATACGCTGTAGAGCAAAGCTTCCCAATGAGATGCACAAAAAGAGTCATCAATGGTCCTCAAACGCTTTTTCTAGTAACCACAATATGCTTATATCTCACATTATCATGTTGCGAGATCTCCATAAATTTACGCTCAGATAAATTATAAGAAAGAAGTACATAATATATAGTATAGTGAAACTTTCTTTTTTTATAATCTGAGGAGAAATCAAGGAAACAGATCGCTTAACTTGATGATACGAGATACAAGTATATGTAGTTAGCGAGTGCTAATCTATGTGTTTGGGAAGCAGTGATGCCTCCTAGTGTGCATTTCATCGTGAAACATTTCCCTATAACATGAAGTTGATGAGCAACCGCAATGCTAAGCAATCATAGGAGCGAGACTGAATCAACGCAAGGTTTATCAAAACTGAAAAAACTACCGCGCGCAAATTTAAATCAAACATTTGATGTTCACCAAATGTTAATGCGCACAAATTTAAATCAAACTTTTTAAAGTTGAAATGAGAGTAATTTAAATATAGTTTGGTTTAGAAATCATTCCACGTGAAATTTAAGTAAGAAAATTAAAGAACTGAATGTAATAAAAATAATTTTGATCCAACATATGAGAGTGATATGCAAATGTTGGATGCTTGAACAAATGCATATGTGGGTTTATATAGAAGAAATATGAGCATAGATATTAATGCTCAAAACATTTATTTCTTTTTTTTTTTTTTTTTTTTTTTGCCATTGATCTTATCCTTTTATTCATGAATATCACGTTTTTCTTTAACAAAAAGTAAGAGATAATGGATAATAAATTTGTAATGGATGCTTAAAAAAAATGTAGTTCGTATCTTTTCATTGAAAGAAACATAATTATTACTAATTTTATTCAAGAAGAGTCTTAAAGATTGCTTAATTAATTCTTTTAAAAAGTATAAACCACAACTTTTTGAGTGAATAACACTTTCTAATATCATGTTATATTATGTTATATCACATCTTTTATGGCCTTTTAAGTCTTAATTAAACTGTCGTTCCGGCCCCGCATGATCTCAAGACTGCTTCACACTGTAATTACTCATCACCGATTTGTTGTAGAGAAAAGCTTCCCAACAAGATGCACAAAATAAGTCATCAATGGTCCCCCCCCCCCCCCCCAACGCCTTTTCTAGTAGCCATCATGCTTATATTTCACATCATCATGTTGCGAGATCTCCTTAAATTTAGGCTCAGATAAATTATAAGAAAGAAGTACTTCATAGTTGATCTTTCTTTCTTTAGGCTCAGATAAATTATAAGAAAGAAGTACTGCAAAAACTACCGCGCTCAAATTTAAATCAAACATTTGATGTTCACCAAATGTTAATGCGTCCAAATTTAAATCAAACTTTTTAACGTTGAAATCGATCTAATTTAAATATTGTTTGGTTTAGAAATAATTCTACATAAAATTTAACTAAGAAAATTAAAGAACTTAATGTAATAAAAATTTTGATCCAACATATGAAAGTGATATGCAAATGTTGGATGCTTGAAACAAATGCATATGTGGGTTTATATAGAAGAAATATGAGCAAAGATATTAATGCTCAAACTCAAACATTTATTTCATTGGCTTAGTTTTTAATTCACAAGATTGTAATATGGTATGTCTTTTTTCTTTTTTCATTTTTTTCTTTTTTTTTACCATTGATATTATCCTTTTATTCGTGAATATCACGTTTTTCTTTAGCAAAAAGTAGGAGATACAGGATAATAAATTTCTAACGGACCCTTTTTGAACCCTAAAAATAATAATAAAAATAAAAATAAAATTTAACTTAATTATAGTTTGAGATTTTATGTGTATATTTTCCTTGAAGGAAACTGATTCGCTCAATTATATGTATATATATTAAGTATCGAGAAAATCCGCGAGAAATATGAATCACCCGAGTCGTTTCCCAACGAAGGTGTGTATGAAATCTTGAAATATCAATTCGTGAATCGTGTTGTGAAAAGTGAAATGTGAAAATTGTGATAGTGAAAATTCAATTTATGAAAAGAAATAATGAAATAAGCAAAAAGTACAAGCTAAGTATGCACTAATGTTTAAAACCTAAAAACGGAAATTCAAACGCGAAATTTAAACGTAACGTACGAAATAAAACGTAACATTTTATTGAAAAATGATCCTACAAATGTGAAACAATTTTCTAAAAATCTTAAACAACTAAAAAGAATTTTGAGAAAAAGTAAAATATTTTTTTGACTTTTTGTTTATTTTCTATGAATTAATTTCTATTTTTGGAATTAAAAAGTAATTAAAAATTAGAGAACATGTAAAAATAAATGTGAAAAATATAAAATCTACTTTGAAAAATCTAAAATATTATAAAAGAATTATCTGAAATATTTTTGAATTTTTATATGGCTTTTTCTAAATTTTTATTTATTTTTGTTTAATAAAAAGTATTTAAAAATGATTATAAATGAAGAAAAATAGTAAAACAAATAAGAAAAATATGAAAAATTCACAGAAAATCTAAAATAATATGTGAAGCTTGGAGAAAAAATTTGAATTAAAAATAAGTTGCAGAAGTGCTTATTCTACTGAAAACAGCTTATAGCAAGTGCTTATAAATAAGCACTTGCCACAAAACTGATTGATACTAAAACCACAGATGTATTATTCCAAAATGAACCCAATAAGACTCAAATATGGACAATTGAATCACAGAAAGACAAATATGCAGCAATAAGCTATCAGAATAAGCTCAACAAATAGCAATACTAACACAGAATAAGCCAGATGAACAAGTAACAAAGCAAATCACTAATACACTATCTAATGAAACTTAGAAATCACCAATAAGCTAATGCTATGAGCTAAACTAGTGCTAGCAGGCCTATGTTTCAAAACAGAAACCTTGTTCCAATCTACTTATTAACAGACCAAATTAAGCACTACAAATAAGCTCTAAACTACACTATTAGTGGGGTAAATGATTCACTATACTACTGATTATCTAGAAATAACAAATTCCCTATCTCTAACTTCCAATTGTTACTCTAAAATAACCCTAGATCAGCAGCTTGTAGAACCATAAGCTGATAAAACAGTTGAATATACTAATGCAACACAACTTTGACTTAATCCAATTTTAAACCACTAGATCTATTACTACCTGTTATATTAAGCTAATTATGAACAGGATTAAGCTAATTTGATTGATTATGCAACTACAACTACACTTACACTAACTGTTTTCTTATGGGAAAATACCACCAAAATGTATTAAACTTGACCCAATTTTCAATTCTGTGTACTAAACTTTTTTTTTTCTAAACAATTACTAAACTTTTTAAAACGGGCTATTTTGTGTACCCGATGGCTGCCCCTTTTGCCCTTACCACGTGGATAATACACGATGGATATTTTTTTTTAATACCGTCAGTTTTGGGCCAAGTGGACATTCCACTATCCGTTTTATTACAAAAATCCCAAATTGGACCACACTCCCCCCAAATTCCCGACATAAACCCTAATCCCCAATTTGGACCACTTCCTTGATTGAGTGTCGTTTTCAGCTTTTGAGTTAGAATATTCCATGCAACAGGTACAATATATCATATACTATTAGATTCCCACCTTGAATTGTGAAAATTTGTTGTTTTTTATCAAATTTTTTTAGGGTTATGTTCAAAGTATAGTATGCGTATAAAAAAAAGTTTAATTTAGGGTTTTCTGTTGATTTATGCAGGATGTCATCTTCATTGTCATCCTATTTGGTGTTTGAAGTACATTTTGGTGGTACATTTGAGTTAACTCCACTCAGGTATGTAAATGGTGTTGTTGGTGGATGGACTGTTAAAAAGGACAACAAACTCGACTTTAAAGGTGTTTGTAATCATTTAACAAAACGGACAGATGACCCCCTTTATCAGTTATTCTTTAGGCTGCCACAATGTGAACTTGACAAAGGTTTGAAAATAATAGATAATGACAAAGATTTGGATTCTATGTATGCATTTGCTGAATCTTATGGGCTTATACATGTGTACATAGCACATGGACCTCAGGAGTTAGAGCCATTTTACATTGAGAACATGACTGTCTATGTTTCTGATGATGAGGTTGAGTCTAGGAAAAAACCAGTAAAAGATGCTGGTAATATGAGTGTAGATGAGTTAGTTTCTTGGGCTGAGGAGGAAGCAACTAGGAGTAAGCAACTAGATAATAGTTTAGGAAATGGTCATAGTGGAAGTGTCAATCCATATCAGGGAAGTGGGACTCTAGATAAGGGTAGTGGTACTCAAAATAAGGGTCATGGGTCTGTTGGTTAGTGTAAAGTGAATCTGGACAAAGGAAAAGCCATCATGGTGCATGAAGCTAAGAAATGTCAAATTAGAAAGGATCCTAGGAGGAGGAATGGTGGAATTGTAATAAATGAAAATGTGAACCTTTCATCATATGATTATAGTGATTCAGATAGTGACATAGATTTGCAACAAATGTTTGAGGTTCCTCAAGAGAATGAATCTGATAGTGAGTACTCTGACAAGTCTGTAGACTATCTATCAGAGGGTGAGGATGAGCTCATTTCACTTAGGAAAAGAAAGACTGAGGCAAACCTTAACCCTACACCAACTAAGCCATACACTAACACAGAAGAGCATCCTTGTCCTAGACCAACCAGGGTGTATGATGTAGCTGAGACTGACATTGTTAGAGATCACCAAGAGTATATGGATAACTTGATGTATCAGTTGAGACAAGGTGATAATGGGTTGACAGATCCTTTTACTATCGTGGAAGCCAATGGTGACAAGTATCCATCTCATGATAACCAGACCCATTGGAAGTTGAGAAAACCTCAGGTATACTTTATACTTTATGCCTTGTGAACTTTATACAAATATTACTTACAACCAAATTGTGTAGTAAGTATCTTGTTATCATTTGACAGGTTGGTGAAAAGTACATTAATGCAGAACAGTTCAAGGAATGCTTAACTTTTTATGGTCTGGCACATGGATACTCATTGTGGTTCTATAGAAGCTCAAGTGAAAAGGTAATTGCCAAGTGTGGTCAAAGACCTGAAACTCTAAAGGATGCAGAGAAAGGTAAGCAAAGGAAGTGGATTAAATATCCAAGTGCTGGTAGGAATGAACATGGTCAATGCCCATTCAGATGTTATGCTAAAAAGATGGTTACAGAAAACTCATTCCAGGTCATCTCTATGACAGACAAGCATACATGTGTTAGGAGTTTTAAGTATGGAAGTTTAGTTAATTACAAGTGGATAGGCAAACAATTTGGGAACAATATTAGGCAGAATCCAGATATCAAACTACATGAGATTGCAGACCTTGTTTTGAGAAAGTATAAATGCACTATTAGTCCTGGTCAATGTAGAAATGCCAAACAATATGTTTCGCATGAAGGCCAGGCAACAACTGAGGAACACTATGCTATGATTAGGTCTTATGGTAAGGCAATATTGGATTCAAATGTGGGTTCCACAGTTAAGCTGGGTGTGACTGTTAATCCAGATGAGAAGACATACTTTGATAGGTTCTACTGTTGCTTTAGTGCATTGAAAAAGGGATTTATGTTGGGTTGTAGGCCTATAATTGCATTAGATGGTTGCTTTTTAAAGAAACCAAATGTAGGTGAAATATTAACTGCAATTGGAAGGGATGGAAACAATCACATATTTCCTATTGCATGGGCAATAGTCAATGTTGAGAATAAGGATAATTGGAGTTGGTTTTTAGAGTTGCTTGGGGAAGATATTGGCATGCCCAATGGGAATGGGCTTACACTTATGTCAGATATTATGATACTTGTTTTTTATTTGAAACTTTAATTTATGTCTGATCAACACTTATGTGCAGGGTTTGATTGAGGCTGTGAAAGATGTGATGCCATTGGCTGAGCACAGACAATGTGCAAGGCACATTTATGAGGGTTTCCGAAAATAATACAGTGGTGAAGAATTCAGACTATTGTTTTGGGCTGCATCTAAGGCAAGTTATCCTGAGATTTTCAATAAGATAATGCTAAAAATTAAGAAAGCAAACCCTGGTGCTCATGAGTGGTTACTTAAAAAAGATCCTAAAACATGGTCAAGGGCATTCTTTAGGCTAGGTACCAATTGTGAGGCTGTTGAGAATGGTTTTAGTGAGTGTTTCAATGCAGTATTGTTAGCTGTGAGAAACAAGCCTTTGATAACCATGTTGGAGTCCATGAGGGTTATTGTAATGGAAAGGTTAAGTACAATGAGGAACATTATGGAAAAATGGGATGGTGGCATTTGCCCAAACATTCAGAAAAGGCTTGAGTACAACAAAGATAATCACAGGTATGAAAATTTTACTTTTGTTTACTCAATTTACTTTTAGAGACACATGTATCATATGTAAGTTATATAAATAATATTATTATGTAGGTTTTGGCATGTCATTGCTGCTGGGGGGGACACATATGAGGTTAGAAATGGTTGTGATGCATTTAGGGTTGATGAGAATGTGGGTACATGATCATGCAGAATGTGGCAACTGTCAGGTGTCCCATGCTGTCATGCTATAGCTGTTATGTTCAGAATTAACAAGAGAGCTGAGGATTATCTCCCATCTTGTTTTAAGGTAAAAACCAACCATGAAATATACCACCAATACATGAATCTTATTGGTGGTATAACTTTTTGGCCAGACTCTAGCCAATATACTAAAGTTTTACCACCAAAACCCAAAAAAATGCCTGGGAGGCCTAGGAAACAAAGAATAAGGGCAGCACATGAAAGGAAAAACCCTAGTAAAGTTTCAACGGCTAGTGGGGTGATGACATGTAGTAATTGCCAACAAAAAGGTCACAATAGACTCTCATGTACTAATGACACTGTTTTGATCCCACCAAAACCACCAGTCAGAAGAGGTAGACCAAGGAAAAACAACAATGTTGAAGCTGAAACTGGTGGTGTTGGAACTAGTAGAACCAACTTAAACCAACATGTAGTACCACCTAGAGCAGCAACTCAAGGTACTAGAATTGAGGTTCCATTGGGTAATCCTACTAGTGCAGGTACATCAAGTGTGGGTGTGAAGAGGTCTTTGTTTCAAACAGGTTCAAGTGTAGGTTTAGTAGCTAAAAGAAGCAGAAAGGTTACTGATGGTAGCATGGGAGTAAAAGCTACAAAAACAATTGCTTCTACTTCTGACCTAATTGAAGATAGCCAACAACATGCTACACAAGAATTGCAGGTAGTTAACATGGTACAATTTCAGCCATCTACTCAACAATCTCAAGTGAACCAACAAGCTAACAACCAAGTCAGACAAGTACAAGTGAACCAACAAGCTGGGATTGTGAACCAACAAGCTGGGATTGTGAACCAACAAGCTGGGAATGTGAACCAACAAGCTGTGAGAGTAAGAGGAAACTTTGTTAGACCAAGACAACCTAGTCAAAGGATTTTACAAAAGAAGCTTTCCAAAAGTGTTCATGGGGCTGGTTCTTCACATGCAAATTCACTTAATGTGGATTAACTTTCAATAACTTTTTATTAGATTATGTAATAACTTTGAAACTTTGTTAGACCAACTAGCTGTCTTTTGTGTATGTGTATGCTGTAAAATGCATGTATGGTACTGTTATTTACAATGTTGTGCACAAATTTGGTCTAGCTTTTTGTGAATCTGTATGTGGTGCACAACATTTAATTGTAGTATGTAATGGACTAATCATTTTCAACTGCTATTAATCTAACTAGTTCCTGTTTATTCAAATTCAATACAAGATAACATATTCATTTCATACAGTGAAAAGGTTCATTACATATTGTTTCAAGATAAGACCAACAACATGATTATTCAAATTGTTCATTACACATTACATATTTTTGCCCTTCTCCTTTCATCAGTCTTTGGTCTTTTTGGGTTGCCAAGTTTTGATGCCATTGTCTTTAGCAAATTGTTTGTTAGGCAGCCATAAAACATTAACCCTCTTATCACCTTGCATAGTTTTGGATGATTTAGGTTTCATGACAGGTTTAGGAGCTTTTTTCCTCCTAGCTTCTTCTTTTGTTCTCACTGACCCAGTATAGGTACTTGGAAAGTAGCCATCCCATCCACTTGATTCACTAGATTCACTACCGCTAATGTTAGTGATTTCTGGCAAAGAAACAACATAGAAAGTAAATAAACTTGTATTAACAATATACAAAACATAAAGGTTAAGAAAAAGAAAATGAAATGTAGAAATGATCAGAACCTTTGCACTTGGAATTCATTGTGAAAGTAGCTAAACACAGTTTGTGGGAGGTTCCTGTATTTTGTTGGTTTATATATAGAATGAGAGAACTACTTTACTCTTTAATAAATGGGAAAACCTATTGGAATGTGGCAGTGTAGAAAAAAAACAGTGCCCAAAAGTGCTTTGGTTGCAGGCATGCAATGTTGCAGTCAATGGCAAAACTTTTATGAATTATGCAGCCATGAAAAGAAAGTCATGGTTGCAAATACCAAGGCCTAAACATGCTACTGATGTTGACAAATGCATTACAGTGGTCTATTGTACAACATGGTAAAAAACACAATATCAAAGGCTATGCAATGAACCAAAACAACATAGTAACCAAATACATAAACCTGCCAAACAATGTACAAACAACAAACAAACAAACACAAACATGCTAGTTATGTTGCCAAAAGTTACCAACACAAACAAACAACAAACAATGTACAACCAAATACATAAATTTCATTAACTTATATTGTAGGTTTCCAAAATACAAGCAGACACCTAATATTACATGCCAATAAAACCTGCATTTTCCTTAAGCCACAACTAGGTAACCTATTACAACACAAAGAAACATCAAACACATACAAACCACACCCATTACCCTGTCGTTTGAGTTAAGTTTTGCCTTAATACAACCCAATTCATCCTTGACATCATAAAGCAACAACATTTGCTTGTTTGACTGATTTACCAAAACCATCTCATTATTTGAATCAATTGGAGTACCTCTTCTTCTGTTGAGGTTCCTCCTGAGTTCCTTGTTCTCCTCATGTAGATCAAATACCAATTTTTTATAGTAATCACTTGGAAGTTCGTCATCAAGGAATCCATACACATTACACTTCCTCCTTTTATCTCGAATTGGACAACCCTTGAATCGTCTTCCAGGATTTTCAAGAGTCCAAGACACTTGAACAGGAATGGGGTATGGACATTCGCAATGAGTCAAATTAGAGACATCTTGGTGATATCCATGGCGAGAAGTAGCAGAGGATGAAGAAGGCATTTTTTTACAATTAGGGTTAGGGTTTGGTGGCGTTTTTTTTTAATATGTGAGTGGGGAAGAAGTGGATTTGGGGTTAATAATATATTTGGCCCGTTTGGGGCAAGGCTTATGTTGTTGGATGTGGCTTATGTGGCACGGGCAGGCTTATTTGGCATGGGCAGCCATCGGGTACACAAAATAGCCCATTTTAAAAAGTTTAGTAATTGTCTAGAAAAAAAATTAGTACACAGAATTGAAAATTGGGACAAGTTTAATACATTTTGGTGGTATTTTCCCTTTTCTTATTACACTAATAGTTAAGCTAAATTGACAACTACTTTGACTATTTAATAAAGCAACCTACTGTTTTTATGAACTAAAACTCTTTTACCACACTAAAGTAGCCTATATGTGACAGAAAATCAGCAATCAAATATCACAAACACTAAGCAAATCTCAGATCCAAACACCCCCTTATCAAACAATTTCACTATGAAATCAATCAAACTTCTACAAACTACCAATCCAATGATCAATATAGCTACACTAATTCAATTAGAAGCCAAATCAACAATCAAATTACACTAACAAACACATATACATCAGAAACCAAATTTATGCTAAATCTAAATCAAATGCTATAATAAAATTGAGATTGGATCTTACTAACTACTCTCAGCATGAACAGAGAGTTTTCCACTGATGCTTATCTCTTACATAGGCTAGGATCTTCCCTGGCTATCCCAATCTACCAATCAATCACCAATTATCATCCAATTCTGTCTCAGTTGACTTTTATTGACCAAGGTACTTTTGAACAATAAAAATGTAAACAACTCTCACAGAAGCTATGTAGAGCTAAAATGAGATGTAACAAACAATAATTCAGCTTATTTAAAAGTTGAATGCAACAAATCTATTTTTATATTTTTTTTTTCTGTTTTTAAGTAAAACCTTTGAACAATATTGAAAACTAAAATGAATGTAAACTAATTTGAAATGTTAAACAATACTGAAATAAGAACTGAAAGTCTAAAGAGATTTAATCTAACTCTAGTATTTAAACAATTAGAAGCTCAGAAAATTAAAAGTAAAGATAGATTTCATTGAAACTTAAATCGTTACAATTGAAAATACAAATTACACTAAAAAGACTGACATAAAAATCTGGCAGAGCTTCGCTAGCCTAACACTCTACACCAAAAACAGATACACAAGGCTCCTATTTATATCAATAAGAAGAAAATTCTAGAGGAGAGGCTCACGGATTGCCAGCTTGGCAATCCGTGCGATATGTGTCTCTTTGGAGTCATCCTAAGCCGTGTGATCATTACCCAATGATTGCCTCATCATGATAGCCCTTGGATTGATCCCAGTGACGCGTCCGAACCAATTGAGAGCCGCCATGTGTCCATATCTGTGCTTCTTGAGCTTCTGACATCACTACATAACTTCTAGATGCCCTTGATTTGACCCAATTGCCCTTAATTGTTGTAATTAAGGGGGCGGGGTAATTAGGGTTCTAAGTGTAACAGTAGTTTCTGGGAACCGGGGTGAATTGGGGGGCGGGTAAGGTTAATGTTATTTTATTGGGGTTTGACTGTTTGACCATTGACCCTGAGTGATATATGTTGACCGTGGGTGGGTAGTGGACTGGGCTTGGGGATTTTGGGCTTTGATATTAATTATTGGATTTGGCTTTGTGGGTTTACTATTGGACTGGATATGGGATTGGAATTTGAGTATTAATTTCAGATTTTAAACCATGAAATTACAAGGACTAAAAATGTATAATCTGAAAATCTGAGGACCAAATTTGTAATAACTCAATAGTGTGATCCAAGGGCTTCAAATGTGATTTTCTGATTCTCAAAGGACCAAAGCTGTCACTTCTACAAAGATTTCTTCAAAGGATCATATTGGTCAATCTTTTAAACTTGGAGGACCATAAATGACAATCTCATGAAACTTCATCCAGGGACCAAATCAGACAAATCTCTAACCTCTGAGGACTTCTAAGGCTCAGCATTGACTTAACTTTGACTGATCTACACACGTTCTACTCTCGTGCTCGTTTTTGCTAATTACTGTTTGTTTTTCGTTATTTATTGAAATATCCATACCTGCACATTCACAATCACAAAAACATGTTTTCTTTGGCGTTTTGGGTTAGTTTTTGGATTATTAAATCTCATTTTGGCTCAGAAAAGGTGAGTGAATAAGCACTCACCAAAATCCCCCGGACTAAGGTATTGGCGTGCCCTCACGCAATGTGATCAATTCACGCTTTTGGGATAAATAATTTCATAACTCTTCCTACTGACTTTGTAAAGTAGCAAGGAGGTTCAAAAGAAGTAATAAAATCATTTATTCCCATAAACGCTCCGTTTTCCAAAATATTTTTCCTTTATTCTACTTTCATTTCTATTTTTGGATTTTTCACACTTCATACTTGTGACGGTTTATTGAACTTTCATTATTTTGCAATAATTTTTAGGGTCAACGAGTAGAAACACTTTTCATAGAAAAAAGACCATATAGATAAAAATCGCCATCCTTGATTTTTCACAAATCCCCAAACTAAGCGTACAAACGAGATCACAGCTTATCTACAAGTTAGATGCTAACACTACTCATAAAAGTTACTTGTGGAAACCTCTTACACCCATGTCCTAAGTTTTTGTATCTCAATATTTTACTTTTGTTGAGAAATGAATTGCTTCATATTTTCTCGTTTCAATATTTTTAAGTCCGATAGTGATACCAAGTTTAAACGATAAGTAGTTTTTCATTTTCTCTCAAGAATCACTGCAATAGAAATTCGGTCCACATCAAGGAATTTGGGTACATACAATATCAAATATAAGTTGCGGAGTACTACACGTGCACCTCATGTGTCCAATTCAGAATCATCCACATGCACCTCACGCGCCAACAACTTATTTACATTCAAACTCTTATTCATCATAACTTTCATTTTTCACTTTTTTCATTTTTCTCATACTTTTCTCATATTTTTCATCATTTTTTTTTCTTTCTTTACATTTTTCATCAATGGAAGCTTATCGGGTAGCTCCAAAATCACATACATAATCAACTTTTGACTTTTGATTTTTCCTTTTTTTTTGCTCTTATTTTTTATGTTCCTTGATATGTACCCAACTTCTAAAGCAAAGATTCTCTTAAGAAAATAAAGAACTAAATATTATCCAAACCTAAATACCACTAATTAACCTAGAACATCTATTATATATCAGTGACGTATTTTATGGGAGTAAAAAGCCACAAGTACCTCTCATGAGCTCTAAAGAGAACCAACTACTCCACGTTTAGCATCTAACTTCTAAATAAACTCTATCATTTCTCGCTCTTCGCAATTTAAGATTCCAAGTAATGAAACCGGCGAATGCTTAGCCGATAATCAGCCATGCATATATAAAATCAGTTACGAAAACTTGCAAATTCTAGAAGAACAATTCGCATTTTCTAGCTTCTTATGTAAAAGACTAGCGAAAGCTTTTAAGCTACGCATGTATAAAGTCAAGTACAGGAACTTGCAGATTCTAGAAGAAGAATTCGCATTTTATAGCTCCTGGTGTACAAGACTAGCACAAGCTTATGTGATTATCATTGGTTAAAGGAACAAGCTAGGGCTCAACACGCCCGGTCAAGTCAAAATATTTATTCCTACTCTCGCCAACTGGAAAGTCAACAAGGTGTCAAAACACTTATTCAAAACTTATTATATTTTTGCACAACTTTTTCACTTTTTCTCATTTTTTTGTGCTTTTTCATGACATTTTCATTTATTTTTTCTTCAAAATTTTTCAAATTTTCAATTTTTTTAATTTTTGAGGAAAAACGGAGTTGCAAGAGTACACGACATGGTGAAAAATGCAAGGTCAAATCGAATCGAAGATTCACCCTCCCCCGGACTAGAATTAAACATTGTCCTCAATGTTTTATGGGTAAAGGCAATCCTAACAAAATTCTAGGGCCGTTTATTAATTATGCCAAATAAAACGTTAGTCGATAAGATTCACGGATATAGGATTTCCAAAAGTATCGATGAATGAAACTCGAGTGGAGGAAGAACATCATGACGAGCACGAGAGTTATCATAAATCGCGGACAATCCTAAACAAACATTCACAAACAACCATGGAACACAAGAGTAGAAGAGGCACCCCCTCCTCACGTTATTCGTTAGAAATAAGAAAAATAAGAAGATGAAAGAGATAAACATGGGTTGCCACCCACGAAGCGCTTGTTTTTTATCACCGAGTCACATTAGCTTGACTCGATCCCCGAATTAATTCGTCCTTTGGGAAAAATTCGTGGAAAAATAATCTCACTCGGGCTTTCATTCAAAATATTTGGATAAACATATGAATTATTTGAAAGTTCCACCCCGAAGAGATAACCGATGGTATCCTAATAGTGAAAACTATTAGAAACGATACCAGGGTCAAAAATAATGTCCTCACTCCCGATGGAGTGACGGAGAAGAGAAATCACACCAAATTTGATAAAAGGGAAGAATATCATGATAACAATCATGAAAAACTCATCATCATAAAAAGAAGACTTCATAATTGTAGAAGTATGAATCATATCATTAAAGCTCATTTGAAAAACTTTCCCGGGTGTGAGGGATGGGATAAATTTTTTATAAAAACTCTCATTTTTAAGAATACCACCCGGGTCATGATCATTTTCAAGATCAAAACAGAAATTTTCATACTCTGGATCAGAAAGTTTTCCAGAAAACTTTTCAAAATCACAATCAATCTTATCAAAACAAAACGAATCATACTCCGGAAGAGAGATAAGAGCAAGAGAAGTGGTACTGCCACTACTCGTCTCTTCCGTATGATCGATATCAAAGTGAAAAACTTCATAGATCGGATAAGAATGATCAGGACGAAAAGTGGGATTGCCACTAATCTCCTCAGTCGTATCAAATGAAAAACTCTCATAGTCGGGTAAAAATTCTTCGAGCTCGGGCTCCAGAGGATCGTCAATCGTAATCTCAATCTTCTTCTTAACTTTATCCGGAGGGATTGACGGTTTATCGTTCAACAAATTTTCGAGAAAAAGAGTATCTCCCTCCGAATCAAACATAACACGATTATGTTATGTTACATTATATCACACTATATACCATATTATATTATCATTTTTAAGCGGCAAATCTTATAAAAAGGCTAGGTAGCAAGATGTTAAAGAAAAACTAAAACATTATTTTATGACTCATAATATGTTATTATTTATTTTATAGATCTAGAATAAATATTATGTCTCTTTATAAGTGTTCACTACTTTACTTCTAAGATAATTTATCAATATTTCTTTATAAGTGTACTATTTTGAGAATTTGACTTTTTTTCTTTTTTTTTTTACTTTACCATTGATTTTATCCTTTTATTCATGAATATCACGTTTTTCTTTAACAAAAAGTAGTAAGAGATAACGGATAATAAATTTGTAAGGGACCCTTAAAAAAATGTAGCTTAGTTATAGTTTGACTTATAGGCTTATAGCCCTTGTAAAAAAAAATGGACTTATAGGCTTATAGCCCTTATAAAATGTGATACTAGGATATACTTGTAGTTTGTGTCATTAAATAATTGGATTTCTTAAATAATATTCAAGTGGGGCCACACCTAGTAGTTTGTAACTTTTTTTTATAATGTAAATTA